>JAECUM010039805.1:0-24452 GCA_016617855.1 Megalonaias nervosa | reverse complement strand
TGCAGAGTTACATGCGAAATATGGCATAAAATCATGATTTGACTGGTCTAAGGTGGAGTAGTAAAAATAGTTCCCTGTATTAGGTGGTTGAGTTGTATAGCTGCACGGCGTGAAATACTGGCGGTACTTTACGGAAAGTTAATAAAGAGAAACCATGAAGTTGTGAGATTTTTGGTTATGCATTAATCAGAGTAAAACTATTTATAGTTTGGACGCGTTGGTATTTCCAGTTTACAAAAGTAGTTGTATGGAAGTCTTTGGAATCAGGGGGAACTTATTACTTCTAGCGGGACATCGCTCGGTCAAGAAACCCCATTGGTTGTTACAGTATGATACTGAGATTTTACTAATCACATTGATAGTCAATATAACAGTCTCGTACAAATTTTACTCGTCCATCTAATCAAACCCAGATGGTTGCGTGTGCGAAGTGCGCGATGCACACGCAACCGGCCGCCGCCGAATAATATGTGCCTACCCTTCTGAAAGGCACCAAACAAAGGTTTGGAAAGGCGCCAAACATTCATCGCACACACAGGAAAAACACCACGCGCCGGGCTTGCATCTAATACAGACATAGTGAGATTAAACTAAACTATTAAATTTATTATTTTAACTGGAACTGAACCATTTATAACTCTACGCGTGACAGGACCACCGTCTCTTTAAATCGTTCCCAACCTGTATAAAGGCCAGGAACATCATTCTAATGACTTCATCAACATCACATTGAGCAAGCCAACGAAAACTATGTATCTACTAAATCTAACACATCATTTAACTTATGAAAGAGCTGGTAGGATCCAGCACTAGTACAAGTATATTTACTGATAATACATGTAATAGCTTGACGATTTCAAAACAAGTCAGTTACAGTGGAGCAAAAATTATACTTCAAAAGAAACTTAAATTTATTAACACATTCGAATTAAATGTTGTATGCCAGCATGCCTGCTTCAGATGACTGTTTAGAAGGCAATTTTTGTTAATTCTTCTCTTAAAATGTATGTATGAATTGTCGTATGGCTTGGAATAAGTTGTAGTTGAGAAGAGTTGTTGTGAATCAAATTACACATTACAGATCCCTATAATTTACTGATAATACTGATAAAATTCTATTACGTCCCATATGCATGCGGGGGCGTGGAAACAGTACAATGAACCCCAACAAATGCCGGAAAGAGGAGGGGGGGGGGGAGGCAGGCCAAGTGTGTGTGTGTGGGTGGTCTGGCAGAATTTCTTGCGCATGTCTATATATTAAGTCCGGTTGCATTTATTTATCAATAAGTTTGACGGATAGATAGGGGAATGGTTGAGTTCATATACTTTTTGGTATTAAAAACCATGTACAAGTTTAGATATTGTAATAAATTTTGGAGATGCGCATTTGGTGATAGCGCCCCGTTTAAGGAATTCTTAGATTTGTGTGATTTTACTTGTTTGATTACTGGAATTCGGTGCAATGGAAATATTCCTTAGCCCGAAATAATTAGCCAATTACTAGGAGCAAACGTCACGGAGAGAAAGTATTAGTGAGTTTCCAAGATACCATGGTCAATTAGTAGTGAATTCAGACCCAAACCGCATGACTGTCCCTGTCATAATGTAGTCCCTAATAAAATCTGGTAGTGTACCTTGGTGTTGTGACTGCAGTGGCAGTATTTACGGTAGGAAACCGGTAAATTACACAATGGGATAAACAAGAAGGGACTCTGCCGATACCGTTTATGTCGCCATGGTGGCAAATGTGATGTAGTTGTATTGGCGTAATGTGCCTTGGAACCATGGATTGACTGGCCTAAGGTGGCGTAGTTAAAATAGTTCCCTGAGTTAGTGGATAGTTGTAGAGTTTCTACGGCGTGAACTGCTGACGGTACGGAAAGTGATGAAGGGAAACTATGCAAACGTGCGGTTGATAGATATTTGGCAAGTTGGGAAATCTGTGGTTTTACATTGATTAGAGTAAAATTTATGTATAGAATGGACACGTCTGGCTTCCTAATTTACAACTGAAGTTGTATAGAAGTCTTTGGAAATTTGGGTAAACATATGACTTCTAGCGGGAATCGCGCCAGGGTTTGACGCCGCTCGGTCAAGCAAAGACCCCTGGATTGTAACAATATTGTTGTAAATGTTAATAGTATTGATAATAAAGAATATACTGAAAGGAATTATTAGATATCTTTCTCAGCTATACAATTTCCAGATATATATTGTATTGGATAGATTTTAACTATCTAAGTTAAGTTTCATTTAGTTTACATAACGCGATCGATTTTCAAATCATTTGTAAAATTTCTCGAATATTTTTGAAAATGTATAGTTATTGTTTAATTGATGCATTAGTTCATACCTGCAGAAGCCATCACTATTCCTTGTGTGTGCGTTCTATATCGGTACACCCCGAGATAGACTCGGAATTTCCAGCTATTTTGTTGAAGATGAAATATTAATCATCTAGATTAAGTTTCAATTCTTTTACATTTCGTGATCGATTTTAAATTAGTTTGTACAATAGCTTGGTAATTCGCAAAATTTTTTATTTTTTATTTATTGTTTGATTAATGCTTGGAAAGAATATAGACCCATGAGAATAAACAGAAATGTCATGATGAAAAAACTGAAAGTATTAAATTCAACTCATTACAAAAATAGAATCATCGCAAGCAAACATAGCAGATTTTAAACCATGCATGCATACATACATACATACATACATACATACATGCATGCATGCATGCATGCATACATTGATACAGTCACGCATAATTATGAAGTTGATGAAGTCACATAAACATCTCGTGGATTTTGTAGAAAATTGCATTAACACATACAGCGTAAAAAGTAGGACAGAAAAAAATGATAGAGGATTCAGTCACATGCTTACGTACGCCAGGCAAAATGAAACCATATACAGATAATGTTAATATGTTATAGAACTATTTGGATATGTTCAGAAAAAGAATGTTCATGCTTGGAAAAAGAAAATAATGTTTTAGCAAAGAATAAGTCACCTCAGAGGAATCGCCCGTTAGAAAGCTTATGAATGCATGTGATGTGCACGTGATTTCCTTTGTTAATTAATGTATATGTCTGTACAGTGGCAGCAAACATTGCATTTTCTATGGTTTATTGTGTGATTATTTGCGGAAAGGCCAGGGCGCATTCAGATTGATGATGCACCCTTACAAACATATTAATTCCATGAGTCTGGCTGACATTGATAGCCACGAATATATGTCAGTGTTGCATTATCCCTTAATGTTGTTTGTTCAACGAGAGAACAGGGATTACCTCCCTTGTATTTTTTTTTTTTTTAAGAGTATGTTTTTGATATGCGATATTTGATATACAATATAGTCTGAAAGAGTATGAGCTATCAGGATGTTGAAGATAGTGGAAATCCGAATTTCCTCATTTCTTTCCAATGTGGGTCGATGAAAGAAACTCTTAAGCACACGTAGTGAGAATCCCGTTTGGGACGGGTTTTGGTGGACGAAGTTTGACCAAAAATGATATATACGTGCATTTTTAATATAGGATGTTATTCTTGAAACTTTTTAATGAAAACATGAAGAAAATATTCAGCTCCAGTGTCGGAAACTATTTCTTGCGTTTCTGTTAGTGATTACACGTAAATAAGTCGTTTTGACGTCAATGAAGTTCTTGATGACATAATCCACAGGCTTGAGGGCAGTTAAAAATGGCCATTATTGACGATAGAGGTTATTTATTAGCATGCGACGGAAAAAGTTGAGAATGTTTTGAGTCCGTCAGAACACACTCAGCCTGCTCCATCACATGCTAGAATAAAACTATTTGATTCGCATTGGAACCTGTACCATATTGACGCGGAACTTATGAATTCGGAACTTGTCAGCTGATTACCGTTTATGTTCGCCAATGTTTTGCAGTACCGTGTCGATTATCACCGGAGCTGTTAATGCCGCTTGTGAACTGCTGTGAACGCGAACTGCATACGCGGACGTGCGGAAATAAAACTATCATGACAGTCGCGGAGTCAGCAGTCGTACTGTTTACTAAATTGTATTTCGACGCAAATGACTGCTGTCATCACCGTAGAAAAATACATTCTTGTCATGGCGGAACGTGCCAATTTCAACGTGATCAAAAATTTGATCACAATTTCTGATTCAATATCGGAACACCACCGCGCAAACACAATGGGATAAATAAATAAATAAATAAATAAATAAATAAATAAAATAATAATAACGGGCGTGAGGTCGCATGTAGATCACCGCGAGATAACACCCACATAATGGTATGTGTCGGATTCACTTTGTTGTCCGCAAACACCATCGCCGTCTCAGCTACACTTGAGATTAATTATGTGCGCGAGTTGTTTAGCCAAATAGTCAGTGAAGCTTTGCTCATGGCCGTTTTTTTTTTTTGTATGTATCAAATGAAGCACTGATCATTCGGCATCGACGAGTTTGCGGAACTGTTGGGCTCACGGTCGTACTCGCGCGAAAATATGATTCTGATACATTCCACCACGTGTGCGACCGGTAGGAACAATCGAACGTCCTCGCTGGATTAAGTCGTGTATTGTAGAAGTTGTTTGGTGAATCTGAATTCAGACGGGAGTGTGTAACGGCCCGTTTCGCATTGTTGTTGGATATCTTAGAATTCTTCCCTTATCAGATTCGGGTACATTTTTGGATGAAGTTTGTACTGTTTGTGCGGCAAAACTTCGACCTCATGGATTATAAACTCGATGTTTTCCACGTTCATGATTTATAAAACCATGAAGTGTTTAGTTTGGCTTGCTTGGCAAACCCAGAAAATATCTCTCCGCATCGACAAACCCCACCTCGACAGGGTCATATTTGACTGATGCCGCTGGTACAGCAGGCTCGTCTCTGTATTTCTTTTCTGTGATTCTGTTTCTTTTTATCGTCTGTCGCTGGCGACAACAGCATGTGATTGGAACAATATCATCGGCGTGTTCTCTCGCGTACTCTAGCTGAGGTAGTTCGACACGTATGTTCCATATCACGCTTGGCATGAAGTTTTTTTAGTTCGCACGCGAGATCATTTTGTTGCTCTGCAAGATGGCTTTGCTTGTCTCCCGAATGCGCCGATTTTTTTATTATTTAAAATAATCTTTCCATTAAGAATATGCTGTCTTTTCCTTGCACCATAACTCAAACTGCTGCATCCAATAGTTTTCTCAATCTTGTTCAAAACCTTTAAACAATTCGATGTCAGTATCGCCTAACTGTGTGCATCTAGTAGCCGATGTTGTGTTGCTGGTGCATATTTGACGACACGCTTGTTTTGAACGTTATTCCATATCCTGTACTGCCGATTCAGTCCGATCCCGAAATGCTTGGCAATATCAGTGACACAAGCGGTCCCCTTGGCGTTTAACTTGGATGTCTTCTTCAGATAATTCGCTTCCTTGGATAAGCATCGTTTATTTGTACGGCGGAAAAAAAAGTTATCGGAAAATTATTGGTAATCGTTGCCGGAAATTTACCGCTAATTATCGGATATTACCGTTATTATCGCGATTTTTCACATTCTCAATTATACACGAGATTTTTAACGTTCCAAATAATGAATATTGATAAATTATCAGGTATTAATTATCACGCTAACGGGTGTGAATAATCTTCGACGTTGATGATCTTGTCACGAGTGAAACTGCGATTCGATGTGGCATGTTCACCACGGCGATGTGGATGATGTTCTGGTAATGATGGCCACTGGTGTGAGCCATGATATTGTGCACGAGCCTGATGACCGCGCGCCTGTATTCCACCAAGTATGATAGTGATGTCAGTACCAGATGAAACTCTGCTTTGATGTGTGTTTTGTCCTGCATTTGTTATTTTTTTTAGCTCAGCGATGATTTTCTTGAATCGTTCGACGAGAATTCGCTTGTCCACTTCTGAACTTTGTTGTCGTTTACTTTCAGCGTTGGGCATTTTCGTAGACTCAGCTGAATTGTATTCATATTCACAAAAACGCCTTTTTCGCGTCCTTGTCCCCAAACAAAATATAAACCCTGTCGAGAAGTTCTACCAGACCACACATTATTTCTGGCACACACAAGGAATGTTCTTCACCTGCAAGATTGCAATAAATATTACAACTGCGCGCCAAATAAAAATCAAAGTTTTTCACCATCAGAATTATTGCGCATTTTGCCCAGTACCTGGACAATCACGACAAAGTCGATTGTGAATATCTACCCATATCCTACATACATCCTTCCATGTATTCACCCTGGTTATTTTGTCAAGATGCTCATAGGCAAGCTTTCAACTTCTCCTCAGTCATTTTTTTTTTGTAGGTCCAGTGATACATCTTATCATGTCAGCGTAGTCAGTCCTCTAGTTTTTAAGGCTTATATAACAACCGTGAGGGACAAAACCCAAATGGTGGCGCACGCGGGTTAAATCCGTCGTGTGGAACCCGTGGGCTCAGTGGTGTCACTTGGGTTGGTGTCAACCCCATGGACTCCTTTCCTGCACAACAATTCAAAAATTTTATAGACAGTCATGTTGGTGTCACCCCTCTGATGGTGTCACCCGGTGCGATCCGCACCCCACCTAGTGACGCCACTGCGTGGGCTGGGTAAGCAGTGGCTGGATCATATCACTCCATCGCGATCTCTTGAACATACTGGCAATGGTGATGACATTTTTGGAGGTGGGTGGTGAGTGATGATACATCATGCTGACTGGGAAAATAACGACTGAATCATAAGGCTATCGAGAATACGCAGTCGCCTCAGTCGGGCCGCCTAAGGTGCTACTGTTTTCTAAGAGCCCGCACTACCGATGCATCGGAAATTAACGAGGATATTTCGAAAGATAGATAGCCGTGTTCTCCTTCTGTGTTACCATGATTCAGGACACCGAGCGTCAGTAGCCATGATGTTTTGTGATTCATGCTCCGCATATGTTACAATATCTTGACACTTAAATAATTACGAAAGTATTTGAAAACAACTATTTTATCTTTTCATTGTCCAATGATATCATCGACTGTCATAATTTGAGGGTGGTTACGCTGACCGATACTGGTGAATACTTGCAGCATGTACCACTAATGTTCAGCTCTGTATAGTCCGCCAGAATGATTATTGTCACCTATTACATATGATCATTTAACCACAGTTACAGTTTTTAGATGGCAACTTATATAGTCCGATAAATCCCCCCCCCCTCCCAATCTGTGTCGACACTGATGGACCATAAACCGCCAGTCGATATCATTATAGGTGCGGGGCTGATTTATCGGTCCAAGTCATAGAAACTGCTTACTTATCGACCACATGCACTGACAATTTAAGATTTTATGGGGTGGGGAGTCGGGGGTTACGATTTTCTTTTGAGCCTAGATATTTTTATTTCATGTCAAGGAAGTTAATTGTTCCAGAAGATTAAATTGACGGCCCGCAGTATAATTGTGGTATACTATGGTAGAAACTTCAAACACGGTAGTTACGGTTCTTTTTTTTACGGTTATAGTTTAGTCGTAATTGATCATTATAAATCTGGCTATTTTATTCTCAAACTCCAGACACTTTTTGAAGGCAGTGAATCATATTATTGATCAAGCTTGAAAGGCTTCTTTTGTTGATGAGACTCATGAATCTCAATTTGCCTTTAGACCTGCAGTTAAATGTGTGGAATGAAAATCTAGATCAAATCGAAAATGATCTAAAAGAAATAACAAATTTACAAAGCAGAACTCCAATCCGCATATTGCAAGCAGAATCTGGTTGGAATCTACTGTACCAGACCATAATTAAGCATATGATTAACTTTTGGATCTCAATCATCAAAGGAAAGGAAGTTAAATTGTCCAGTCAGGTATGTAGAATGATGTGCTTAGATGTTGATTCTTGTCTTTTGGTTCATAAATGGGTAACTTATTTCCAAGAAATTCTTAAAAAGGTAGGAAGATGTGATTTATTTTTAAAGGGCAGATATGATATGTTAGTGATTTAAGAAATTATAGTAAAATCATTCTATTAGATTGATAAAAACAATATTGGTTATCTGAGTTTTGAAAATGATGAAAAGAAAAAACCAAGTTAAATTTATAGAAAATATATCGAGTTGAAAGAATGTTTGATTATGTTTCTTGAAAATGTTTATGTACATGTCATAAAAAACAGGACATCAAGTCATAAATTACCAAATGGGGCTGGTCATAGGGATCAAACTTCTATTCAAAGATAGAAAATATAACAAATGTTAGAATAATATTTTTGGTGACAAATTCCATTAACACACTGAGTGTGAACTTTGGACTTTTATTGAGATAGGACTAAATTTGATTAAGAAATATTATTCCATAGGTCTGAATATTTTTTTATATGAACATTTAATGACAACAATACAAATAAAATGATAGTGAAAAATTGAAGAATATTTAATAAAAAAAATGAATTAGAAACTCAGTGTAGATCTTAATAATAGATACAAATGCTGATTTCACATTTCAACTAATTTTGCAACCCTTTAATGTATTAACTGAAATATATCAATATTTTTCATTTAAATTACTGAAATTTTATATGAAAGTCACACTGAGAAGTTCATTTTTCTTTAGATATTCTTTGGACTTGTAATGTTTAAGTACTCCATATTTTCTCTCTTTCTGATTTTTTCATTTCCTTTTTGACTCCTATTTACAGAACCATGTGTCCACAACATCGTAGAATTAGGTTGTTAAAGTTTTTTATACAAGAAAAGTAAAAATATCTCCCAAAGTTCTTCAAATTTCATATGGCTCTTTAAAGTTCTCACATACTTGTAGGAGATGAGAAATTTTGGACCTGTGATCTGACAGGTGAACCCATACTGTGTTTGGAGAGCAAATCAGGTTATGGGAAGACAACCCTTCTGGCCAAAGTGGTGCAGAATATAAGTGAGGTATGTGGGTCACCTTGTTAGAACTAAATTTGGGTCAGGGTCAGGGTATATGAAAATGGCCATGCTAAAACAATCCATAAATTAAAAGACTCATGAGCTTGTAAATATCCCATAAGGGCCAAATTTTAGGACAAGATTTTGAGACATTTTGTGTATTGGGGGGAGGGGGGAGGGACTTTTCAGCTATTTTTTAAAACATTTGCTGTACTGAATCCAGTCTTTTGGAATGTACTATTGTTAGTTTATTGAAATGGCTCAAACATGCATGGAAACTATCTGTAATGACAGTATGAACAAAATCAGTGTACCCATGTACGCATTTGAACAGTAAAGCATGCACTTAGCATGTGTCTATTTGATATGAAATACACAATGTTGGTATTTATGGCCCCCCAAGTGCAGCTCTCCACCATTATATAGCAGTACTTGGGTGGCTATAAATGCAAACTGCATTATTTGCAGAGCCATGGTAGAGTGATTCCACCATTATATAGCAGTACTTGGGTGGCTATAAATGCAAACTGCATTATTTGCAGAGCCATGGTAGAGTGATAATACTGAAAATTTTTTATGAATGCATGGATGTATGTGTTTGGGGGAGGGTTGAGGATATAATGTCAGTCCAGATGTGTTGTAATAATTATCATAGTCTTTTTCTTTTCATGGCAGTGATACATTTAATTTTGTCCAATAATAATGTTTTATAAAGAAAATAAGGACATAATGCTAAGCTTTGTGATGTTTTATTTTAACCCATATTGATGTTATATAGTTGCTTATAAATTTGAGTATAAGTTGCCCCCCATCCTTCGGGGGGGGGGGGGACTGCAATGGCTAATTTCTCATCGATAATCCTATAATTACTACAGAAATCTTGAGTTTCTAATGTTATCCCATGATTTATCAAATTTTTGGAATGTTGCACTTATAAAATGATCCCCTACTTCACCATGAATTGAATTTTCAGTAATAAAATCAACTTATAAGCAAATATATATGGTGCATTTGATAGATCAGATAAGTTGAATAACATGAAAGCAAAGATATAACAGCTGCCATTAGTAAGTATACTTGTTGTTTCTCATTTCTAGTGCACAGATGCATTGTCATAAGTTTAATGTGATTTAAATTGATGAAAAGTCTCAGTCACTTGCAAATAAAAGTGGATGATTAAATTTTGCCTGCACTTGAGGCCAACATGTACTGATGTTGAGAACAAAGATCATTTTTATAATTAAGGGCTCAAAATCAGATATTTATGATTTATAAATACATTTTGTAAGTAAATAAAATGAATATGTGTCTGTAAAAAAGCGAAATGAGTAATGTCAAGATATTTTGGTAAATTAAATGCAGTAGAACCTCTCCTGAAGTACCACCCCTTCTGCCAAAATATTATGGTCTCTCAAGACAGGTGGTCTCTCATAACAGGTCATACCACTATATAATTAATAAATCTGTGCATTAAGAATATGGTCTTTCAAGACAGGTGGTCTCACATAACAGTGGTCTTTCAAGATAGGTTTTACTATATCTCTTCTTCAATTCAGAGTGTCAGTTGCATATGTTGATTAGTGACAGAATGATGTCACACATATGCAATATACTTTTCATGTCTAAAACTATATCAATAACATAAGCATGTATATAATCCATTTGAAATCCAGTGATGTCTGAAATAAGTGCATTTGTTCACAAAAAGTACTAGTCCGAATAAAAAAACACTGTTCACATTAGCACAATGTGTATTCAGCACCTGAAGTATTTCATGGTCTTAAGTTTTTTGAGATCTGGTTCTTCTCGGGTTTTTTTCATGCAAAGTCTACAATGTTTCTCAGCTACATAATCTTTAAAGGGTCAGCATCTTGGTTTTGTCACTGCATCAGTCCTTTCTCCAATCCAAATATAGCTTTGTCACTGCATCATTTCTTTTGCCAATCCAAATATGGTTTTGTCACTGCATCATTTCTTTCTCCAATCCAAATATGGCTTTGTCACTGCATCAGTCCTTTCTCTAATCCAAATATGGTTTTGTCACTTGTCACATTTGCTAAGCCCAGGTATTAAGTCATGTATAAGCAAGCCATGTGTTTGATGTCTAAACATTGCTGCAGGCTAATGTTAATCCATTATGCAAGGTTACCATGACCCGTTGGAAATTGGAGTTGGCATAGGTGACTGCTCTCATCATCTGACAAAGGCTTGTAGTATTCACACCTAGGTGTTAAGAGGTTAGGTTAGGATCAAAGGAAGACCGTGGGGTGAACGGGGTGTGTTCTCATCCGTCACCATGTGGACAGAAAGTGAGAGGACATTGTCCGCAAAGTTTGATTGAATCGGTTCACAGCGACATCCAATCGGAATTGAGATAGAGGGTGTGATTACAATTTAGATATGAATTATAACTTCATAACTCACAAGAAAAGGGGTTAGTAGATTCTTAGAAAGATCGCTGAGAAATAGGGTTACTCCGAGAAGCCACTCATAATTTGGCAGTAAAACTTAGAAACAGATGCTAAAGGAAAAAAAGCTTCGAAAAGGTCAATAAGTTATTTGCTCAATTTTTGCAGAATATTACGGCATCAGAATTGTAATTATTTGTAGTATGTATACTTAATTACTAGCACATTTAGTATGTAGAAATTACCTTTGTAGTGTTTCACTGACATGTATATTTGAGAAATGGGCTTGAGTATTACTTAGAGAATTATGTAGATTGTTAGCTTGTGGTCAGAATTAATTTTATAAGTTGCTATTAGGTTACTTCGTAGTAAACCAGTACATTTATTAATGAGTTATGTTAGAATGTACATATGCTTGAATTGTGAGTTTGGAAAATGGTTTAAGTATGTAAGATTAGTTACTATAGATGTATGTGTATATCAGAGCATCGATATTTGAATATTTGTGTACTTTGTATCAGTGTAAGGTAAAGAAATGCATCTGATTATTTTGATATTGTTTAGTATCACAGGATTAGGAATATGTATTGATGTGACAGAATTTATTGATGTATGTATAAGAAGTAATTGAAACTGTGCTGTATTATGACGTTTGTTTTACCATGCAAGAATGTATGAGTATTTCGATGTGAATGAATGCGTGACTGAAGAAATTTAATAGCCGGTATCTGATGATAGGCTGTGCGTAGTGTGAGATGAGAGGGCTAAGGAAAAATATTGTACCATCCTTGTGTTTTCACAGGAAGCTTTTTGGGGGACAGAACTTCTGGTTCAGTCGAGTCCCAAGACTCTAAGAGGGAGACAGAAGTGAGACTAGAAGAAAAGTCAGAGTTGACAAAGTCTAGTCAGTGGAGAGAAGGTTGATAGAAGGTGAAGGAGGAGGAAAAGGAGTTGGGAGGAGAAAGTCGAGGAGGAGGAGAAGGAGTATAGTGAAATCGAGGAGGAGGAGAAGGAGTATAGAGAAGTCAAGGAGAAGGAGAAGGAATTTGGAGAAAGTCGGGGAGGAAGAGAGAAGGAATTGGGGGAGAAATAGGAGAGAAGAATACACAGATGAGTAGAATACAAGGACAGGTGGAAATCTATCTCACACTAATCAAGTAATGCAATAGGCTATTAAAGGGTCGAGCGGAAGTAGTGTACTTGGGAAATTTGAATCATTTGACTATTGCATTGTTATTAAATTGTTATTCATTGAATTTCACCCGTTTTTGTATATTTAACCATTTAACTGTCAGCATTGCTAACTGGGGGCTCGGAGCTGTACATCTATCTTTCACTAATTTAACTTCCAACTAAAATTGAGCCTGGGTGGGACTTCTACAATAGTTTAATTATAATATTGGAAGCACCCCACCCCAATCCTGCACAACCAAATCCTTACAGTGGGGGCATCCTTCACATCACTGCATCAGTTCTTTCCCCAATCCCAATATGGCTTTAATTGTCACTGCATCAGTCCTTTCTCCAATCCAAATATGGCTGCATCAGAAATGGATACAAGTGCATGGCTTCTCCTTATCATTGTCAATAGGAAAACCTACTTCCTGCTCATCAGGATCTGTTTTCATATTTGCTGCTTCGTGGAAAAACTGAATGACTTCATTATGTGTCTCTCCATTCAACAGTCCTCATCAGCGTTGAGCCATTACTAAACATCATCAGGTGACTTCAAATGTACTCTTAGCACATTAGTCCTTAGGAACTTGATATTGTATTTTGCCAGATTGAAGTCACTTTAAAACATCTAATTTATCTTAAAAGAATAAGCTTTTTCTGTTTTTGTATGCCTCCATTGTGAGATAAATATTCACTATTCATCCAAATAATTTATGTGAACAATGATTTGTCCTAAGTCACTTATAAAACATTGGTAATACTGAATTAACTCTGAAATCTAATTTATTTATCAACGAAAAGATAATTGTTGAATAGGCCTTATATTTAGTTACATTGTTCAAATTTGCATCTATCAGTGACTGTCACTTTCTCTCCAGTGATTGAATTCATTCAGTGCTATATTGAGTCACTCAGGTTGCTAGTTTTGCATGACAGGTACCAAAGATGTAGTGATTGGATAATGGACTTTGGGCTTATTGAATCACTCAAGTTGCTAGTTTTACATGACAGGTACCAAACATGTGGAGATTGGATAAAACACTCTGGGCTGTATTGAATCGCTCAAGTTGTAGCTTTGCATGACAGGTACTAAAGACGTGGTGATTGGATAATACACTCTGGGCTGTATTGAATCACACAAGTTGTAGTTTTGCATGACAGGTACCAAAGACACAGTGACTGAATAATACACTCTGAGCTGTATTGAATCACTCAGGTTGTAGTTTTGCATGACAGGTACCAAAGATGAGGTTATTGTGAGCCTGTGCTTGTTGAGAGCTGGACAGCAACAGATTACAGAAAGCATTGGCATGTACATAAGGCATGATGCCACTGATCCTTCTTCTGTGATCTGCTGCTGACCAGGTGCTGCTAAACAGTGATTGACAATACGCTCATCCTGGTCTTTTGTTTGATCAGTGAGTTGTGTTTACACAGATTAAGTCATTGATTTGCTGGAGTGGCTTTAGTGCTAAAGACAATTTCACAGTCCCATATCCTTTTACCAGATACAATAGATAACATGGACCAATTACAATATTGGCAAATCAGAGAACGTGTACTTTTGGGTGTTTTATTGCCTGTTAGGAATACAATATCTGACACTGAATACAGTAATAGCTACTTTGACTCAAATCCTGATTATAAAAATATGTTCGGGTGATGTCCAGATCAAATATAATGGTTTTGATATAAAGTTTTTAGATAAAATATGTTAAAAATTCTAAAAAATCCAAAACTATTTTCATAATTTTGCCACAGGGTTCATAGCATTACTGCATACTAGATTGTGTTATAGCAAAGCATGCTAAGGGGCCTGGGGGTGGGGAGCTGTACTGTTAGAAATCTGCATCATTCAGTTGAATTCTGCATTTTACAGGATGATTAGCAGGTGTCACAACATTCATCAAAACAAGACAGTTTATGCAAAGATTATAATGGTGTTAACGTGAAATGTATCTTTTTGATAATTACATTGTTTTCAGACATTAGAACATTGTGCTTATAGGATGTTATTTTTTGAAGATCTTCACTTAGGATTGGTTAAATACTAACTATTCCAGAGTAACTGATATAATCCAAGCACTTGATTGGATTGCTTTAAATTGGGTAACTTGTCCTTTAGGTTGATTTGCTAAATGCATACCTTAGTTCAATAAATTTCTCTCAGCGACAGTTATCTGAAATTGTATTCATCCTATGCCATAACTTGTCTTTAAAAATTAAAGTGAAGTCTTATAACAAGATATTTTGTCTGAGACTCAACTTTTTGTTTTCCTTCTTTCCAGCATAATGGTGTTTCCATGTTTTATCGTTTTTGTGGAAGCACTGGTTCATCAGGAAATGTGAACCTTATGTTGCAGAGGCTTCTGGTCTGCCTTTCTCAGATATTGGCAGGTAAGTCTGTAGTCCTGAAAAATGTTTGGAAATATACTATAAAATGTTGAATAATATAAAAATTAGCGGATATGAAGAAAGATGCACATAGAACTTTGTTTATTTATGTGGCAGAAACAAGTGCATATATTCATATAAAGAAGTCAAAAGCTATGACATATAAGTTGTTTTTCTAGTCAAGTCTAACAGAATTGTATACCTGTTGACTATGACATATGTTACTATGCTATGGTCTTAAACTAAATAATGAAAATAGTGAAAACCATTAAGTTTTCTAAAATTTGACAAATAATTTATTTCCCTAAAATACAAAGTGAAAATTAAAAAGAACTTACAGTATTATCAATTAAATCTCAAACTCCTAAAAGTTCTGTCACAAGCCCAAAAGTGTTGTGAATGAAGTTTAGTGGTGCTATGAAAACATTTGTTTTGAATGTGCTGATGTGCAAGTAGCTTTGAATGTGCTAAAGTGCCAGTAGTATTGATGTACCACAATAATATAGTCTAAAAACTGTCCTTTAATGAATTCACAATAATTTCAAAATTGTGATTTAGTCCTAAAATCAATGAGCACTTTTTAAATGAATAATTTAAATTAATAAATCTCAGGGGAATTTCTTGTCACCAAAAGATATTGAAATCTTCTGTACAAAAGACTTTTCAAAATATGTTTGCTGAGATAATATAGCATGTTATAGATTGATAATTAGTCCTTACTGAGACAATATAGCACATTTTCATTGTCTAATTAGTCCTTGTTGAGGCAGAATAGCATATTATAAATTGCTAATTAGTCCTTACTGAGACAATATATGCCACTCCCATGCTAACTCATGCCCAAGTAGCTTGCAGTGCACTAATAATGCAGGATCAGGCATAGATCCCATTTTGTTTTACTAGAAAATACCCCATAAATTGGTCCCTCTTTCGTAAATGTCAAGAAAATTGCTACTACAATTGGTATAAAAAAGCCTTGATATAATGCTCATTTTATTGTCAGACATGGTGGTTAGTACCCAGAAATTTGAATTAACATCATAAAATTCTTAGCTTTTAAAAGAAATATTTTTTGTTGAATTTTCGTTCCAAATAACATTTTCAGTACACTGTAAATAACAATATTCAACACATTTTCTATGAATGAAAATGTTACTAATGCCAGCTGGTGGCAACACTTTAATAAATAAATACCAATAAAATAAGTTGTGTCAAGTGAAATTTATGTTTTAGTTCTATATTTTATTCATATTCAGTGAAATGATCATAAATGCAATATTCAACTTTTATTCAGATTTTAAAAATATCAATCCACCATCACAGCTACTCACAAATTGAATTCAGCTGCAAACTGCAGACCCAGATCTGCCATCACATAATGTGCCAATAGATCTAGGTATATGCATTTTGTTAGGAGTAATCAGTTGAACAAGTATTATGCAACATCATTTCTGGGTCTGTGTCATTCACTGTTGGACTTGACATATAAGCAAATATATATCAGGGCCTCCCTTGGAAATAATTTTCTTTTCGCCTTGAAATTCGCCAAATTAAAAAATTTGGAGCCACATTTCAGCCATAGGAGCCTTTTTATGCCATGATGCAGGGACTTAAACATATGTGTAATATTATATTGACCCAATTTTTAATCTATATAAACATGACAATAAAACAGTGTTTACATGTTTTTATCTTACATTAGACAGATTCGGTTAAACATCATCAACATACATGCTGCTGTAGTGGGAAAATGGAATCCGTGGACAAGTGATAGTTACAGCCAGATGCTAGTACCCTTCTTTTTACTGACAACATGGTTTTACACCATGATTGATGGTTTATTCATAAATATTTAAAATAAAAATTGGGATAAGTTTTATTGCATTGATTTTATAATGTGTCTGTAATTTTCTAATGAAAATATTAAATATTTAAAAATTAATTACATTTTAATACTTTATAAGTAGTTATTACTCTCTGTGTAGCTCTCTCTGGAAAAGCCACTTCTTATGTGGCCTCTTTCCTGCTGCAGAAGGCGGGGTGGCTTTACAAGAAGGGGACAAATGTACAAATGAACTTGCCTTCAGTATTTCAGGGCAAGATGTGATAATGGAAAGATTGATGGATGGCCATTACATCAAAATAATTTCTGAGATAGCTTGGAGATATGGAAGAGGATCATGTATTGTCTTTATACTCAAATAATTTATCACTAATTGTTACAATTACCTGAACTTTTTATTGATACATTTCCTATATCTCAAATGACCAGTTTTTGCTTTTATCATTCCCAATGTTATGAACTAGATCTAAAAACCAAAATCAAATTCAAATTTGACAAAAATATCCATAAGAATGTAATGAATATGAAGTATATACATGTTTTATGATGAAAGTGTAAATTTATTTCAGATACGTAAAAGAGATAAAAAGCAGGGATTTATTACCAAACAATCTTAACATACCTGCATTAAAATTATGAGAAAGTAAAGAATGTGCATGCATTTTAATAAGATCAGTTATGCTCTTATGTGGAATTTTCTGCTTTCATTTTAGATTAAAATAAAAAGTCATAAATTCATGTTAGTGGAAGAAATAATTTTCAGGTTTATATATGGATATAATTAAAAACCATATGTGTACATTAGTGGAAATATTGATGTATATTTCAGGCCTTGTCTGTAGAGTCAAAATCAATATTACATATGCTGTACATGTTGACTAAAAATTACCAAATTATTGAACAGTTGATGTATTAAGGAAAACACTTTTAATAAATGATCAATACATGGATTTTCCACTATAGTTGATTCATCGATGTTCAACCAAATTGATGTATTGTCTGATAAGGGAGATCACTTCAATATATGCAGATTCCAACTTATTGAAAAAATCTATACAAGGTAAAAATATGCTATGACATTCTTAGTAGGTTCCACAGCTGATTATATATAAAAAGTATCGCTGCAGTAGACAGAGAATTAGTGATATTTACTTGATTCCTTGATATGGTAGTGGTGATTACACCCAAGCTTTGCTCTTTCTCTGTCCCATGTGCAATCCCTGTTCCTGACACATGTAAGGGAAATAATTCATCATTATCCCCATGCTTCAGTGGCAATACTATGATACCTTCCATATGTGTATCAATACATCTGTGCATTACTGTATCTACCTTTAAACTTCTGTGTGGAATTTCAAACTTCTTGGTAGCTATAATTTCCATCTGCATGATGGGTGTCTCATTGGCTCCCATGCCTGGTTTCCATGGCATGGTGTTTTAATTCAGATGTACAACAAATTTCAATGGCATTTTGACATTTTCAAACATTTTTGAGTTATACTTTACATAAGCAAGTAAAGCTAAAGACACATTATATATATATATATATATATATATATAGAGAGAGAGAGAGAGAGAGAGAGAGATTTTGCTTTTTGATCCTGGGGATGACTTTCTTTGTTTGCATATATGTTGGAATACGTAATAAAAGGCATGGATATTTTTGATGGCAAGTAATTGGCAGCTGTTTGTTCAAAGTTGTTCTGCACATGTTACATGTCCCATCACCTCAGAGACCATCCATTATGAACATCCATAATCTTGAGGGAATTTGCTCAAAGATGGGAAAATTTAAATAGTGAATAGATTGAATTTTGTCGCTATTATGTCATGGGGTAACAGTTCAATGGCAGGGCCAGGGTGTAGGGATGGAGATGAGAAAAGAAATTTATGATAATTTCAGTTACTATCATCAGTTATTGCATTATAGTAGGGTATGAACAGAAACAATTCATTTGAAGTTTTCAGATCATAGCTTCATCAGATGCAGCTATACATATCTCCAAACATAATTGTTGTTACCCACATAGGCTCTTACACTGATTGCATCTGCTAGTGGTGTGCTTACTTCCCTTGATCTGCAGAGGATGCTGGGAAATGTCAAGGAGAGGACAGTGGCACCCCCCACTAGACTGGGCCATACTTTGCAGACATTTAAAGCCTTGCATCAGGGTGGCTGGATACAATGAGCAGATCACATTTGTACATGATGCATTGAGAAAGGTAACCTATGCATACAGGCAATCACATAAAAATAATTATTATGTGAAAATATTGACCACATAGAAATAATGATCATGTAAAATTAATGATCATATAAAAATAATAATTAAGTAAAAATAATGATCATGTAAAAAGAATGATCATATACCATGTTCTACTCATTAAAGTTCTTGTTGGAGCAATCAGGAATGAATTGAACTGCGTCCCTCAGAATTAACCTTTACTAGTTGGGAATTTTGTTGCAGTAAGGCACACATACGTTGCATAGTCTGATATTGGATGATGTTGTAGTATGATAATACCTACATTGCATAGTTTAATGTCTGGATGCTTCACTTCACTGGTGAACATATCAGAAATATGAAATGATGTTATGCAATAGAATAATATATAGCATTGTTCCTGTATTTATTTCAGGCTGTAATTAATAAACTCCTGAAAACACAGACAGACATTATTGATTGTTGTACCACACTAGCTGATTATTATGAAATGTGGTCAGAAAGTATGATTTTGCAAGAATAGAGGGACTACCATACTATCTGATGCAAGCAGGACTAACACAAAGGCATGTTTCTTTCATTGCCATTTGGGCTTTAATTTATTGTTTATGCAGCATGAATATACATAGTTTTCTTGCTCACAATGTGGTCCAAAACATAGATCACTGTATAAGCGAGGGTGCAAGTTACTGAGGGATCTTCGAAAAATAAGAAGTGATACCATCCCAGCTGGACAAAAGGTTGGGGAGGGAGAGAAACTGGGTTTTTTAATGGCTGAATATTCACGTTATAATCACTTTGAGAATACTTGTCAATAAAGTGCTTTTTCTAATTAAGTTGATCATTATTTTGTATAAAGTACATTTATTTTCAAGATGTCCAACATCTGGAATATCGTTAACATTATTCCAGCTGGTTTCAACAACTTTCAAAAGTATATGAAAACATTTTTGTATTGCATCACTAAATTTTGTTGTTGATTACCGTATTTTATGTAATTTTTCGTGCACAAAAAAATAATTATTAATTTCAGTGTATGAAAAATTATATGTAAAATAAATAATTATCATTTGGTAGTGCTGACCGTGTATGAAAAATAAAGGGATCGTACCAAAACAAGTTCTACAGTACACATACTACTCGACAACCTAACGGTACAAACGTACAAAGTAGACGTATATTTTCTGTCTCATAAATCAAAAGTACTTTTGCTATTAGTGAACGAGAGAGAGAGAGAGAGAGAGAGAGAGAGAGAATTATGTTCAGTGTGCAAGCTCATCTGCATTTAGAACATATGTACCTGTTATGTTGTGCAAAATGATCAAGATGGTTTGAACATGTATAAGTTATGGGTATTATTTATTGGTAAATTGTACGCAACGATAAGACCCCACATCATCAGGAAATTAAGTGCAAGTTGTATTTTTACCGCAACAATAATCTCATTATCAAATTGCAATAAAAAATAAAGAACTTGAACTCAACGCTTAAGTTAATGTGTGTGTGTGTGTGTGTGTGTGTGTGTGTGTGTGTGTGTGTGTGTGTGTGTGTGTGTGTGTGTGTGTGTGTGTGTGTGTGTGTGTGTGTGTGCGCTAGAGAGATCAATCAAATAAAATTTTTTCAGTGTACAAGACCATATTTATTCAGTGTAGTTTTTATTTGTAGCTTTTGCAAAGAGAAAAAAAAGACTATTTTCAGTTACCTGACGAGTGGGATAATCCTCATGTATTACGACCCTACTATATTCCATTGGGAATAAACACTGCTAAATCAACAGTTCATTCCTGTTTTAATTAACAATGTACATTGTCACAACAACCACTTGGCTATAGTGTTATTTACACGGTAATTAAACATGCTTAGCACTTTGTTTAGTCTAGTTGAAACCAGATTGAGGGCAAGAATCGACTGAAGAGGTCAAATCATCGAGGGAAATGAGGCTTGCTTTAGGGAAATGAAAATTTGTCAATGTGCTATTGAAGAAGTTGTCCATATAGCAGATGTTACCAGGACAAGCGATCATATGCATTATTTGTTATTCAAACTCGCCAATAAAGATAATAGTGAGGTATATCATAGAATAGATTTGCAATAAAATGTTAATTATATCCAAGTCAAAACAGAACAAGCACTTAAAAGATAGTATATGTATATATACGAATCGATTTAACAGAGTCCGTGACTTTCAAATTTACGATGGAAAATGACAAGGTTTTTATATGTTATGTTTGTATGACTAATGAAACAATAAGACAAGTTGACCAATGGTCTGTGGTCTTCACTTTAGTATGTACTTTAGCATGTACTGAGATGTAATTTTTGTTGGATAAGACAACATCAAAGTGATTTTGCAGGAATTTTCTTTTATACACCTGACCTCATGATCATCATATATTAGCCGGTGAATGCACTTTGAAAAATGTAACTGCTGGAGAATACAGAAATAATGTGTGATTATGTAAAATTAACACACTATAATGCATGTGCAGCAAGAAATATAAGAGCTTAAATATAATATTTCAAATTTCAAAATATATCCTTAAAATACAAATGAGTTCACGGTCACCATATTACAGATCAGTGCAGTGACTCTTTCCACTTGGTCTTGCTATAGATGTTATCTGTTCACATTTACATAAAAGTAATCTGTATTTGTAAGCATGGACCATAATATGGTTGATCTATGGTTTGGTTTATGCCAATATGCAACTTGATTACTCCTGAGTAATGACAGATGATCTTGTACCACAGACTGGATGATTGTCTCAAAAATGATTGGATTTCTCATTTTTTCATAGATGACAAATGAATGATCTTTTTTTAATGAGACATTGACATTCTTGTACTTCCAACTTATCAGTGTAAATTTACTGTCACTTCTATTAATATTTATGGATTTAAACAGAAGAATTATTGTTTTGTTAATTTGGAAGTAGTCCTATTGTTCCCACAGAAAAGTTGTTGCTTGTTATTTGGGAATGAGTTCTAATGTTTCCACAGAAGAATTTTTATTTGTCAGTGTGGATGGAGTCCTGTTGTTTTCACAAAAGAATTATTGTTTGTTAATGGAGATGGAGTCTTATTGTTTCCATAAAATAATTTTTTGTTTGTTAATGGGGATGGAGTCCTATTGTTTCCAGAAAAGAATTATTGTTCGTTAATGGGCATGGAGTCCTACTATTTCCACAAACGAATTATTGTTTGTTAATGGGAAGTAGTCCAGTTATTTCTGTAGCAGAGTTTTTGTTTCCTGTCCTTAAATCTGTGGTGAGCCATAAAATCTGTGAAAATTGGAACCATACAAAAATTAATGAATTCACATTAAAATGTACATTTTTCATCTGAATTAGATATTCATCTGAATATAGTTGAGTGAAATGACAGAGAATGTTTTTATGTAATTCTTTTCTAATTAACTGTAATAGATGGAACCAAAATTAATGATGGTAGCTTTATTTTTGTTTGTTTGAAACATAGGCTTGTAGCTGTCATCAGCCAGCAGATCCTGTGATTCCAATGGTAACTCCTGTCATGATCTGCAGATTTTGCTTGATGAAGAGAGCCAACTTTTTCCCAGACAGTTACTATTCCAATGAACACAGTTGTGTGGTTTGTGGTTGGAATACTCAGGGATTTCCACCTGTTGATGCATATCTTTGTATGTCTTATTCCATTGGCCAAACAGTTATTAGCCGCTGCGTTGTGTGTGGTAATGTGGTAGACAGAAAAAGATCTGACATTTGGGGCAAACAGGTTATTGAATACTTTACTATGGAACCATTAAACTTGTATTATGTTGCTGTGATAAAATGTTAAGAGAGTACTATCTTATTATAGTGCCTTGTGTTTGGAAAAAGATATTGTTGGCATAAATAGCAAGTGTTAAAAGGTTTGATTGGGGATGGATGGACAGATGGAAATGTATGTGGATCAAAGCATGTTTATCTGTACATAAAATGAGATTAAAAGCAAATAGGTAACTCAGAGTATGATAAAATTAATTGATGGGAAAATTATGTTAGGATCTGCTTCAATTTTCATTATCAAAACAAGATTATGGGAAGTTACAAAAACTTTGAATTGACAGTTTGCATTAAGTTTCATTTACATTTTGTAATAAAAACTTCACTTTGATGCAGGCCATTTTTTGAAAGTTTTGTGAACTTAATTAACAGTTGAATAAAAACATAATTGTATTTATGATAAATAAATTGTATGAATAATGCAAATGTTGTTTTTATCAATAATTTTGTTTCTTCTTCTTGCAGACTAAGTTTTCATGAGAAAGATGAAGTCCAAGCATTATGAAAATATATTTTTAAAATGTTTTTTTCTCAATAATATTTAAGATTACATGCACAACTAGAGACAGAAAAACAGGGAAATTAAAGAAAGGAGGAATAATCACATAAAATATACAGTGTACAGAGAGAATATTACATAAATGTGAACCTTCCGCATGGGAGGGTTTTCAACTCATGCTTAGGATTGACCTCCATCCATATATCAGTCACTGAAATCTCCAACATATGCAAAATTGTTAGTGAAAACTTAATTTTTTTCATTAAAGTTTTTGAGATGGATTAGAATCTATGCTATGTATGATCAAAAGCAATTTGGACAGAATTACAAATGTTAATTGATTATGGTTGGATTACTCAAGAGCTCAAGTGGCATAACAGGGTCAGTTTGACTTCAGTGTTTAAAATTTATTGAGATGTCAAAGCATCCCAATGTCAAAACACCAAAATCAAAGCAACTGAAATAACACAATATCCAATGATGGTTGGAAATGAGAATTTCAGTGGTTGCAGTCAAATTTAAAGGGGCATGAGTATGCATTCTGCTTTTCCTAATCATGAACTTGACCCAAATGTTGTCCAAAACCCAGTAGTGAAGAACTAATTTTGACCTAGACCCAGTAGTCAAAAACTTTCGCCAAATTCTGTCAAAAACCCAGTAGTTGAAAACTTTAGCCAGATTTTGTCTAAAACCTACTAGTCAAGAACTTTAGCCCTATTTTGCCCAAAACCTAGTAGGCAAATACTTTGGTTTAGGGGTTGGCAACCTATTTGACTTAGCGTGCCACTTTTTTTCGGATTAATTATAAATTGAATGAGTGCGTGCCACCAGTAAGAGAGTAACACTGTTAAAATCTCACGTTTTGGCTGCCCTTCAAGTGCCACACAAAAACTCTTGATGTGCCACCTTGTGGCATGCATGCTTAGGTTGCTTTAGTTAAAAATTTGCCTTAAACTCAGTAGTCAGAAACTTCAGCCAAATGTTGCCTAAAACCCAGTAGTTAAGAACTTAAGCCAAAATGTGTCTTAACCTTGATGGTCCACAACTTTAGCTAATACTTTGCTAAGCCTTCATTGCCCAGAACTTAGCCACAATTTGGTTAAGTGTTGATAGTCCAGAACTTAGTCAAAATTGGCTAAACCTTCATAGTCCAGAACTTCAACAAAAATTATGTCTGATTGACTGGCAA
>JAECUM010039803.1:0-30637 GCA_016617855.1 Megalonaias nervosa | reverse complement strand
TGACGTGACTTTGTCAAATTATATTTCAGCTATTTTATGCACTTCCTCGATCTCATCTCCGATCAGCAACGTCTCGGCCTTTGCTAATAGGAAGCTTTCATCTCCGTTCTCGTACAAGCACAATTTAGCCTTTCGACTCACCATTCTTTCTCGTGTTAGCAACATCTTCATCTTTGTTTTGTTCTGCTCGATAGTATGAGTAGTAGACTTTTGACTTCTTGAGATAAATCGATATCTTAGCGTATGTGTCGTTGCTGACAGGATCATGAGAATTGTCGCGTATATTTCAAATAATGTTTTTTTCTCAAAACTTCAAGTAATTTCAAGTACTGCGTTTCTTCAGTGAAAACCAGCTTTAGTCGATGCTGTCACGACTTAAAATATGTTCTCGAGCGAAACAACACGTGGTATATCTTTGTATAAGATTTATTTGACTCTGCTACTCTTTCGTTCTGTTACTGATTTTAAGATTTCTTCGATAAACAAGTTAGCATTCACGTGATTATTATCAAGTGATAGATAAATGTCTATAATTTCGTTAGCGTCCTGCTAGTATGATTCTGTCACATTTAACCGAAATCTGATTCCTGCAGGAACATCAATAAACCCCTGATATTTGTATATCTGCTCTCGTATTTTCCAATCCGTATTGTCTGAACATCTGTTAAAGTACAATCACTCGAAATTCTCTGATCAGGTCGTCAATATCTTACCTGACTCCTTCCAAGTATTTGTATTTCATCAATCAGCTTGTTGTAGGTGTTATAGCACTTTTACAAGCTTACCTTTCGGACTCACAACGTGATCCAATCATGTTCTTCCAGCAGCTGTCAATGGTACTCCCAGTCAGGATAATATTAACAGAAACCGGTTTAACATTGCTCAACTTGATGCAATACCACCAACTGTGAAAACAACTGGCAAATTCAAGAGCAACTTTAAAATCCGACCATAATATCGATGAGCTTTTTTAGCGCAATAAGATAATTTGTGATAATAGTGGTAGTACGCGATAATCTCATTTCTGTCTTTTGCTGGAATGTCATGGGAAATTTGCTTGAAGATGATTACTTGCAGTCGGGACGCTTTGCATCCTGAACTTGACATTATCAGATTATTTCAATAATAATTATCTTTCTTCCAAAACTATCACGTGGGCCATATGCAGCACTAAAATACCAGATGCAAAAACAAACTGCTCCATGGCCTCGCTCGACGTAAAAGTTATACCTTCTTTCAGGTTAAGACGTGCTTTGATTTTCTTGTTCAGCATTTGTTATTTTGGTTCTGTTGCTGGTTTGTTTACCTCAATGAAATATGCACTACTCAGTACTCTGTCATATCGGACGTCATTTGGTATTTGTTGAGGTTCAAGCTGCCATGATATCGTCTTTTGTTGGATCTCCTTGATGTCTTCTAGTTCTTTGTAGAATTTGTCTTTTTAGTCTTGTAATGGTGCTGCTACAGCAGCCTCTCTCTTTTCGATTGCTTTCACTTGGGTAAGAAAAGGGTTTATGTCAATGAAGTTTCCTTCTCTTGTTCAGCCCGAATTTCTTTTTCTCGAGCAGTGCATCGCATTCCATGTCCTTCTTACACTTAGTATCTTTGGCCTTATGAGATAACTTTCTTTTTTATGCCTCTCACTCCAGAGATACTCATAACATTATCACGAATAAATTCAGGTATAGTGTTGCCTATTATTTCTTCCAGATTGTGTTCCATTTCCTCTTTTGCTTTATTCGAGCAGTAGTTGAGAAGCACATGATATTTGTCAAGGATGTGTTTAATCTGCTCGGCTCGCATTGCACAAAGAGAATGATAGATGATTTAGTTTTCCTACGCATCTTCATATGATGAGTAATGCCCTAAACTATAAAGATCGGTGACCGCCTTCTGCTGAGCCGCTGAAAATGTTGTTCCTGCTATCGCTATGTAGCCTTTGTGGCAGTGATTGAAAACGACATTCTAAAATTTTCTGCAGAGATCAACGATATATTCGCATTCAATTCCGCTTGTCATTATATTATAATAATCACATTAAATCATCAAACGCGTATATCTGAACGTCGTTAGCCCAAGACAGAAACATTTGGCGTTTGTGCAGTAGATTCTGTAGTACTTATACTTCGTGTAGGTTTTGTTGACGTCTATGGTGAATGCTTGTATAGTTGATTCGATATAGACTCCAGCTGCATCATATATTGTTTTGAACAGGCCGCTGCCACGAATTCACGCCTCGGACAGCGAGCTGTCCAGTATCTCTCTTCTTAGTACTCTACCTCACAGCTTAAACTTCCATATAGCAAATGCGGTAATATTATCTAAACTTTCTGAGCTGACGCTGATTGTTGTCGATTCTAATCCGCATGACTAATGAAGACTGTTTCTCA
Source organism: Megalonaias nervosa (assembly GCA_016617855.1). Taxonomy (NCBI): domain Eukaryota; kingdom Metazoa; phylum Mollusca; class Bivalvia; order Unionida; family Unionidae; genus Megalonaias; species Megalonaias nervosa. The sequence goes on along the minus strand of JAECUM010039803.1, from coordinate 28,247 downwards.
TGAAAGCTTGCCTCGGTTGATTGACAGCATAGCTAGATGATGCTGTTGCAACAAAGCCCATTTGATTATTGGTTTAAGCTACCAGATTCCGAATAAACCCCACATTACTCTTTGCTCTACGTGACGATCCTCCTTCGATGCGATGGCAGCATCACCAAATGTCTTGTCTGTCAGATAGTTACCACTTCTCGGTGTCGCAGAGCTTATTTTGTTTCTCACCGTATCAAAATTTCCTATCATAGTATCTCCTGACCTTTTAACAGCTGCCTTTAGCGCCTTTACCAGACTCAAATATAGAAAAGCATCACCAGCATCCACTGGATCTGGCAGATTTATAATGCTATTATTGTTCATGTTAAGATTTTTAGATCTTCCTAGTGCATCGTATTTGAATAATTTCACATTTACATCAAAGCTGAAATCGTTGGATTGATGGATGGTCGCTTTGTCCGGTTGCCAGTTGATTTCCCGTGTCAATAGTCCCTAGCATTGTCGTGCCTGCTCTAGGAATATTCTGAAAAATTGGTGTCCATTTGTTCGTAACTTATTGCATCAGTATCCACTGCGGGTGGGTAGCTACTTGGTATCTCTGTTTTTCCTACTACTACTACCTGTGAATCTGAGAGTTCCAGATACTTTGTCTTCGTCCATAATGATTCGTAGATTCTTTAGTGTGCCAAGCTGACGTAGACTTATTGCTAGAGACAGACATATTAAGCGTTCCGGACATCCTTTCGCCGGTTTTGCTGACCTTATGGTAATTTGCTGTGCTTTGCTGTCCTTTGCGGGCAACCTGAGTCGGACTGTTTATAGGTGGTGTGTATGTGACATTCAGATTGATAATATTGTTTCCTGCAAATCACGATTACCTACATTGTATAACCTGGCTGTTGACCATTCGGCTTAGTGCCGTATTCAGGTGGTTCATACTGACATCCTGAGTCAGGTCGCTTCCAGCAAGTGGATCGTCTATTTCCCGGTTGGTGACCTTGTCTCCTGACATGCTGAGATTTTTCTGTAATCGTGTCACCAGATTTCTTGACATAAAGTTCAGACTATATAGTTCTTCTTATTGTGGATTCTATTCCTTTGGTGCCTAAGATCAAAGATTCGAACATTTAGTCATAGCTCATTTTATTTATCTCGTCCGACAAACTTTACAATCGAATATGAGATTGCAGTGATATCTCGTCTAATAACAATTTTGTATGTTTCGGATTTTAATTAAGTGAAGCATGAACATTATAAATTTTGATACCGATAACGGTATTAAACAACAACACAGCCATGATATGCGTAACAGTCATTATCTTATTATTGGACGAACTTGATATGGCAAAACAAATTTGCTGCTGAACCTGCTGCTAAAGACAATCTGAACTACAACAAAGTTCACATGTACGCGATCAACCCGTGACACTACAAGTACGAAATATTGTGCAAGTACAACAACAATCTAAAAATGGAATTCGTAGTAGACGATGATATTTGTATTACCAGAGAACCAGAATATGTTATTTCCAGTGTCTGAACTTGAAATTTCGGAGCATAAGATTACTGCATTTGATATTTTATTCCGCTGAACAATGGCGAAAGACTGTACTTTTGCCCTCCCGTAACAAGTGATATAATGTCATTTGTCCTGATCAGGGCTGCTACAACGTCGATCGATTTATCAGACGAAACACTGGCAGTTTCATATTATTTGCTGGTCTAGATAACACGGCTGTGGAACATAGCATGATAACAATGCGGTGACGAGTCAGGAGAAAACAATTTATGAGATTTATCATAGCGCAACTGGCCCGGGTAGACACTATTTCTTTGTGTTGGATTGATTTGCCAGAGATCGCAGGCACATGTTTCGTTGTGGTATCAGCTAGTTTTAGGGTAAATCAAATGAACCCTGAAAAACTTGCGACAAGGACAGTTAGGTCGGAAACAAGCAGTTGATGTTGTTGCAAAGCTGCTTAAGTCAATCAAAGAGGCTCTGCTTGGCTAAAATCGGATGATGCTTAAACGTTCATATAAAGATGACAAGAAGTCGAAAGAATATGGATCATTGAGAATTATAGAAGAAAGCAGAAAATAGTTGCCGATGGAATTTTTGAAACATTTCCGAGATCCAGCTGCACGACAGCAAGAAATCCTAGCGAAACAGGATGTCATTATTGAGAATATTATTTGAAGTCAGATAGCAGAAGAAACAAAACGTTTGGCAGTTTCGATAAGACTGCATTAGGAAGGTTATATTCGTTTCATTTCGGCCGGTATATATTAGTTTATTTTAAATTAATCGATATTACCCTAGTACATTAGTATTGTAGTTAAGTGGTACGGTCAATATTTTCTTAAAATTTATTTATATATTTCCATATTTCCATATCTGAAAACCATCCTTGTTTTTTATTTCTTGCTTGCAATCTTTTTTTTTTTAACTTGTCTCTCTTCTATTTTAATTTTTTTCTCTAATGTTTATATTTTAGAGACGCAACAAACAAGGCTTACTCTGAGTTAGACATACAATGAATTTACATGGCTCACGTGCATAAGTTGCTGTTTACGTTCCATTGTAATTTATTTTCGAATGTATTGTATGTCTTGTAGCAAATCCAAGAGTAATATATTTCGATTATAAAATAATTATTTGGTCTTCTTTTTATGTCCGACTTAAGACAATGGTGGTACTTAATTATATCGAAATATAATTCAAGACTGCTAATATTTCGATTTGAAATACAACACTTGCATCGACTGTGCTTAATAACATACTTGCTTAATAACATACTAACAGACGCTAGTTGGTGTCGTGCATTTTTGTCTCCTCTACGAAATATTTCCTTGGCATTCCGCGGACTAACCTGTTGTCAATATTTAGCCACAATAGCTCATTTTGTCTCTCTGTGTTGTAGTCTCTATGTACATTAAGAAATTCATGTATATATAGCGAAATTAGTAACATCGTGACAGAAACGATTGCGATAAAGTACTGAATAAAAACATTCATTTTCAGTGTACTCATTGATTTGATTCATTGTGTGTGGGAACATGCCATGCCTTAATAGGATATTCAGGCTGGTTCTTGTGCTATACAATGTGGCATTAATAGCAGTCTTAAGCTAGAATATTTACTAAAGAATGTTTCGTTAATAGAATCATAGCAATCTTGGGCTAAACAGGTTTGTTATACAATATTAATATCATGATAGCACGCTTGGTAAAATATCTGTCAGGGATGAGTTATTAATTAAATGTTGTTGGGCAGAAAGAAATCTCCACCCACACACACAGACACACACATACACAGGCACAAACCACCATCGATAAAAGTTTCTCTTTCACCCACACCACCAAAAAAAGGAAATGTGTTTAACACGTGTTAGTCTCAATTACTAAACATCTGGAATATTATATATGACGCATCTGCAGCAGCAGGGAGGGCGAATACTACAAAACTTTAAATTAGAGATTTCGCTGAAAAATAAAGTTTCCTACGGAGATGAAGATACATACGTCAATAACATCAGAACCGAAGTCTCTTACTGACCCAAAACATTTCCCATTGGGTTAATTTATTTTTGTTACTTTATTTTTTGGCTTTATGTTTTTGATTTGTATGGCATGTTTGTTCATGTAATCGCTCACTCAGTCTTCGTCGTCGCCCTCCCAGCTGCTATGTGGGTGTGCTTAATTAAATCATTATTATATCAATAATGGAATCTCACACAGCACCACTAGCTCGACAAATAATATAGACAATTAAAAGATATCTTCCAGTCCGTAATTCTGTCATATAAACATTACAAAAACGTCAGGAGGCTCAGGTGGAATTTACAGAGAGTGCAGAACAGTTATTTAAACCAATTACAAAGGCTACCGTGGGTCTTCTTCCCAACTTGGAGAAAACCGCTGAGGATACAATGGCATCGCAGCGGGTTATCGGAGCATTACTAGAACAAATTCAAGAAGCGATATTTATAGAAGATCCTCTGTCAAAACAAGAAAAAAAAAAATAAGATGATATCGATTTATCGACGTACGTTACCAAAGACGATCTTGCTGAAATTATGAACCTCTCTGGAGTTGATCGGGATGAAATGGTTATTTTTCAGGATAAATACGGTGTTCTGAAAACAGGTAATATTACGTGGATCGACATAATTTGTAGAGTTTTCGGTGCTACCACGGATAGTATTCCAATATTTACTGACGGCGATAGAATCAGAGACGAATATGTATCAATCGCAATTATCAGAGATGAAATTTAAAAAAGTGTTGCTGATCATTACGATCCACCGGTGAACTCAACATGAGTGGAAATAAAATCGTTGTTTTAAGAGAACCAACAGGTGATGAAGATGCCGCAACAGAGAAATATGTAGATGATAAAGATACTACAATCGATGACCAATTAACCACACTGAGTTCTTAATCTGACATTCACCTGAATATGTGTTCATATCTTCGTAGAAATTTTCAGCAAGTTAATAGGACAGTTGAAGATTTGTTTGAAAATACAAATGTTATTGATATAAAACTTTCTGACATTTACGCCAGACTCAACGTTATTATCAGTAGAATTCCTGATATCGTTACAAAATAATCTGATTAAAATTCATCACAAGCAGATCACCAATGTGGTATCCACAGTATCATCAGGATCATCAACATGGTCACAGCATAATAAAACTATCAAACATACCACGGAATTCACTGGTGTGTATAGGCTGTCCGTTTTCAGCGCTGAAAAATTTAGAATATTTACCACGTATCGATGACGTCATTCAACCGATAATTTTCTGGAACTGCGTCTATTGCATTAAATAAAGATACAGAAGAATTATTTACACTGGAACCATCTGATAAAAAAAAAAAAACGCAGTTTCTTACTGGTGGTTTCTGGAATTTGTAGCCTAAACACCACAATTGATTACTTAATAAAGATTATATGTCAGATGTAAACAAATACAGATACGAACAAGTGTGTTTGTTACAGACCCAACTAAAAAAATATCATGGACGAGTATACAGAAAAAATAAACAAATATCGAGGACGTGTCGTTGTTACTGATATAATTGTTTATTCTGCATCTGCAGTAGTTGCTGGAATCGGATCATTATCAGCCGCATACATAATAGCGCTGCCAGAGCTAGGCATTAGTGTTGCAATTATAACCGGTGTTTCTGGTATTCTTAATATATTCGCAAAAAATATATCTACGTGTGCCGCTTATAAATTACATGAATAGCAAATGTTACTATCAGCAGCAACACACACACACGCCAAATTATCATCGATGATATCATCAGGGCTCAATGATGGAATAATATCAGATCAGGAAATTGCAGAAATGCTCATGATTTACAAAACAGGGGTTTAAGGATTAAAGGCGTACAAATAAATGAGTGGGCAGAAACAGTTAAAGATATTGGAGCGTCTATCAGCGACGTTGCTGAACTGGCAAAATATTAAGATTTCCAATACGAATGAAGACATTAACCAGAGAGATTTTATACGAATCGAAGTATAAAAAATGGAGCTTCGATAGAGATTATCCATCATAATGAACATGCCTGGACATCGGACATAACAATATTTCCAAAAATCGAACTGTTAAGTTCTATAGCGGCGATATTTTTGATTTTATCGGAAATATCGGTAAGGTGACCCCGTATCCATGTGGTTGTTTCAGAGTTCAAAATCTGTAAGCTACGATCAGTTTGTAAGGCCTAATGGATATATTTATCGTACAGAATCTCTCTACGAAGAAATGAAAAATCTTGCGTTGAAATAACCGAATACCAATGAAATCGGCGCTGATGGCAGTGATGAAAGCACTGTCGATCGATTACTTGGTAATTGTTTTACCGTTCCGTCAGTCGCTGCCCAGAAGAAAAATTCACGGAAACCAACACGATGAAAATTTCTTGAAGATATCCAATGCAGTTGTATCGAACACGGACATGACGGATTATGGAATGCTAAATACGATTATAAAGATGTTATATCGGTTGATATGGCTGCATGTTACCTTGGAAGTTGTCTTGGATACGGAGAAGGTTCTGAGTATTTGAAAAGATTTGGATATTCAACACACGAGATGACCAGATCGCAACTAATGGACACTTACCAGATTTTGACTTAACTGGATTTGCCTGTACTGTGTCATTTGAGTTAGCACGGAATCTCCATCTGATTGTTTATGTTTGGGTTGGGAGACATTTTTCATAACAATGTTGGTTCCAATAGATTTATTACGATATATGATTGATGTAAAAATATTAATGTCGTTTGTTGTAAGTGAAGCAATTATATCATAACGTCCGCAGAAGCAAGTTTGGTTGCCACAGCAGAAGAAACACTTTGATGATGAAAATCCTGATATAACTGATTTTGAGAATAAACTCGCAAAAGATATCGGTTGAAAAATAATTGATACATATATGCAAGGAGGATCATGTGATCACAGACGATGTTGTTGGAGACTAATCATCGGTGATGCTGAACTCGATTTTTTAATTGCCGATTCAACAGATAGAAACAATTTTTTAAGTCGAAAAAATGCCTATTTATCAGATGGACGCAGTTCACTCATTTAAGACCATCGATGATTGCGGATGTTTGGATAAATTCATTATCGATGATAACTAGGTTTTCTGAAACCGCAGTTAGAGTTGCTACAGATTCATTTTATATCAGTAAAAATACACAGAATCACCGAGACAGTGAAAAATTAGAAATGACCCGACCTGGTTCGAATGGAGAATAAAACGAGAAATGATACTTAATTATTCTGAATCTGCTGATTATATTTTCGAAGATAATTATTGTAAAATGATTATTTATGGTAATTAACATTCGCTTCATCTGTATATGATCCTGTGGCCAGACATAAGACTGTTTATCTCAATGGACCGGGAGGTTCTCTTAAACAACACGTGCGATTGAATTATTCCTGAACAGTTATTCAGGAGATGTTGATATGGTTGTTTTGACACCCTCACATAGACTCGCCAGAGAAATGAGCGAACGAGGAGTTAATTTGTGTACGTACAATAGTTTCTTTCGATGGAAAGGAGATTAATGGACTTCACAACGAATGGGTGAGAAATATATTCCTAGGATTATTATCTGGGATGAAATATGTACGGTATCGTTGGACGTATTAAAACTATTTCTTGATTGGTTGTTAACGGGAAATACTGCTGTTGTCATGTTTGGTGGTCATGGGCAATCACCGCCTTTTGTTTGATCATCTCCGCACGAGCAGCTGCAAAAGTTCGTAAATTATTATAATGAGATAACTGATGATCATAGAGCTATTGATGAACAACTGAAAGATTTTTAAAGATTAATAAGACTGCGGCCAGATAAAAGTCAATGTGAAATAATGCGTGAAGTAATTCCAGAAACTACGATGAATGATTTTTTGGTTTTTATGGAAACCTGACGATTTGATATTTGCAAGTAGGAAGATAGTTCGTGATACGCTTCAGCAAAAAGTATTTCTGTTACATAAAGAATTGTTTTCAGATTTACCTGTGCCGCTTTGCTATCGCCCAGCAAATGCACGAAAACAAAATATTAAGGTTGATATTCCAGGAACGAATGGTAAACAAAATCTCGTTCTTAATCACATTGTTGTTGTTGATGTGAATGCAGTTGAGAGCGCATTAATGATGGACAAAACTCCATGGACCCTAGGATAATGATCCACTCATCGCAGGGTTTAACTGTTTCTGATACAAATATCTGGATTGTCGATGTTAGGATTGAATTGTCGAATTTAGTTTCCCTAGCAGTATCGAACGTCAGACAAAGATCTCAGTTACGAAGGGTTGTAATGGATCGTATGATGATCGATGAAATTATCACTAACGATACTGAAGTCAACAACAAAGTTGTCGAGAAGAAATTAGCTGGTTATCGACAATCTGGCAAAAAGAAAATAAATGTGATTTTGACATCGACTTTGAGTTTATTATGACACTGAAACAACGACAAAATACTAATTGTGCTAGTTGTAATACAGTAGTGTTATGGCAGTATTCGAATAACGATCCAAGAAAATTTACCGTGGATAGAATTAATTGCAATTTCGGTCACACACGCGAAAATGTGATGTTGACAAATCTTGAGTGTAATCGACGTAGGGGTGTTGGTGTTCTGCTTTTACAGAAGTGAAGACGGCGGCAATTGTGTATCTTCGGGAATTACGCTTAGGAGCAGTTGAATCTGGTCTGTGAATTGCAGGTCTACTCGTGGATCATACCACGCCTAAAATTTTATGCGTGGTCACGTTCCAGAGAGGATCAGTTGCTTTTGTTTTGCCACCTTCAAGTTCACCAGGTTCATATAAATATCTTACAGTTACATTACCTATCACTGGTTGTTTCGAAGAAGAGTTACGTCGTTGTATTGGTATATGTTTTTTTGTGATCGCGTTGATGGGTTTCATGGAAGTTGCACGAGTAATTTCATTATTTAACGCAGCTATCACACTTGGTAGTCTTCCAACCCATTCACGAGATCTTTAATCCCCGCACTTAAGGTCAGTGGATATTTCCTTCGCATACTGATAACCAAATAATCTGGAAGCAAGTGTTCGATTAAATCGTTCAACGATTGCCTGATCGCGATGAATTGCTGTATGTCCTCCTCTGATTTTGAAATTTTGTTTTTCATCAGAGATGATACTGTACTAGGAAATTCTTTGCCAGGATCAACATGTAGTAGATGTGGCCATCGTAGACCACCTTGTGGTCCGGATCCTCGTCCGGGTCCTCGTTGATATATTTTATGGAATTTAACGCGTGAATAGCCACAATCAACTTCACATCTGCAATATGTCGTTGTTGTAAGTCTTTACTCGTATACAAAACATCATGAACGTGGCATGCTTGATCAATCGCATTAATTGGATACTGTCCGGGTCTTGGTTGGTCTCGTTCGTCAAGTCGGATATCACGTCGGGTTCCAGGACCACGGTAATGATATCCAGTAAGATGTTTTTCTACTGTGTATTTAGCATCTGGAGTTCCCGGTAATTTTTCTAGTGAAGCAGCGATATCACTACCCCTGACCTCCGTCAGGCGAGGCGAAATAAATCTGTATTTGTTTGAACCAAATTCTACACATTTGCCTGTAAGCTCACGCTTATTATTTGTTGTTATTGTTCTTGTTAATCCACAGGAAAGGGGTGGATGCTCTGCATCGAACACAATATAAATTCATATTATTTATTATATATTTGTACAACATGAATATCATTGACTTTATAGCTACACGAAAGCAAGAGCCAATCAAGCATCTATCAGATCAATTATAATAGGTCCATCTGGTTCTGGTAGGACCCAATTATTGCTTAATCTGATAATGAGATGGTTCAGGTGGGATAAGTTATATTTAGTGGCACCATCCATATATGATCAGCAATGCTACGATATGCTTAAAGAGGCGAAGTCTTAGGATGAAGATGAAGATGATAATGACAATGATTTTATCACCAATATACACAAACACCTAAAGTGATCAGAGAAAACTGCACTATTTTAGTTGTGTTTAATGGAGTCGATACACATACTCTGCGAAACATTCATCAGACTTGGTGTTCAGGGAATATAGATATGATTAAATTCAAAAACTTCTTTTCAAAAGCCCGAGTTACTCCACATGGATTTATCACAGGAAATTTACATGATCCTCGGTCGCGATATCGTGTAGGTCTTGATACACATTTTGATTGAGAAACATAGCAGCCGGGAGGGCGACGACAAAGAGAGAGAGAGAGAGAGAGAGAGAGAGAGAGAGAGAGAGAGAGAGAGAGAGAGAGAGAGAGAGAGAGAGAGAGAGAGAGAGAGAGAGAGAGAGAGAGAGAGAGAGAGAGAGAGAGAGAGAGAGAGAGAGAGAGAGAGAGAGAGAGAGAGAGAGTGAGCGCGTGAGTAAACAAACACGCCATAGAAAACAAAAAAAAAAGAACAACATAAAAGTAACCAAACTAAGGTAACATAATTGGAAAGTTTCAAGTCAGTTAGAGACTTCGGTTTTCACGTTATTGACGTTTATATTTTCATCTCCGTAGGAAACTTTATTTTGTCGCCTAAATCTCTAATTAAAAATTTTGTAGGATTCGCCATCCCTGCTGCTTCTGCTAATATCCTCGTTTTATTATGCATATCAAATGTACGGATGATTTACGTATCACACTGTGCCATCATGATTGGGGATTTTATTTGAATAGGCTCCAACGTGAGAAAACAGCAAGCCACGTGAAATTGGAAGTTACACCTATAATATATGGAATCATATGTTCCCGTTCTCTTAGACAAAGATTACCGACGTCATATATATTAAGACAGATTCATCCTTCAAGGGAGAGCGTCTGCAAGTCTGTAGACACTGCTATTATCAAGGGCAACCGAAAGCAAACTCACGCGCGACAGCTCATTGTGAAATATTCGTCTTTTTGCCCGATTAATGGCTGTCAGAATAGTTTTATAAGACAACTATCAATGCTAACGTTAATTTATTTTATCTCCGGATGCAGAATTTGTCTTCAGTAGTGGTATCACACATGTATACACACGCACACACACACGCACACATACATACACACACACACACACACACACACACACACACACACACATATATATATATATATATATATATATATATATATATATATATATATATATATATTTATCCATATATATATATATGTAGAGAGAGAGAGAGAGAGAGAGAGAGAGAGAGAGAGAGAGAGAGAGAGAAAGAAAGAGAGAGAGAGAGAAAATATATGTATAGTATGTAAGCTGTATCAATGATATACCACGAGATGTATACATTTTTCATTAAAAGGAAACGAAGCTTGCTGAGTTTCCTTTTAATGAAAGATTTATACAACGAGTGGTATGTTGTTGATACAGCGTACATACTGTACATATATTTTGTTTATATCACATACAAATACATATATTTTCCCTTTCAACGGAGTTCAGATTTACTACAGGCAGCTTTGTATCGACCGAGTGAATGAACTCCTCACATCCCCGAGTGCGTCCGCTACAAAATGTAGTTCTATGCCTTTTGTGGCTATTCACAATCACCTTGCATATTGATAAGTTGATTGTTTTCTTCTTTAGTGTCTATGTTTCTTCACATTAATTAAATGAATAAAATACATACTTATGATATAAACATGAAAGATGGTTTTAATGATAAAAGTAGAGCACTACAAAAACACATTGTTAGCTACGCCATCCACATAAACGCTACCATACACAAAACGCCGGATGGAAATTAATGTGGAATATAAACTAAGCAAAATGCGAACCAACAAGAGGTGATTAAAATATTTTAATATATTTACAGTTGATCTAAGTTATTATTCTGCTCTAGTAACAGTACCACCAACAATAAACTCTCTCTCCTACTCTGTCTCTGTCACTGTCTCTGTTTCTGTCTCTCTGTCTGTCTGTCTCTCTGTCTGTCTATGTCTCTGTCTGTCTGTATGTCTCTCTCTCTCTGTCTGTCTCTCTCTATCTCTCTCTCTCTTCCTTTCTCTCTCTCTCTCTCTCTCTCTCTCTCTCTCTCTCTCTCTCTCTCTCTCTCTCTCACACACACACACACACACACACACACATCCTTTGGTTGGTTTGACTTAACATCTACCATCATTCATAAGTCCAGATATATCGTGGGATGTAAAAACGAAAATCCTCTAAGTTAGTCATTTCATACATTTTAGCCCATATCTTGCTACGATGATCACGAGAGAGAGAGAGAGTGACATCACGAGAGAGAGAGAGAGAGACAAATAGAGAGAGAGAGAGAGAGAGAGAGAGAGAGAGAGAGAGAGAGAGAGAGAGAGAGAGAGAGAGAGAGAGCAGCAGCGAGGGTGGACCCTACAACTTTTTCCTGACCTTATTTTACAAAAATAAAGGTTCCTACAGGGGCTGAAAAATAAGGTCAATAACGCTAAACCGAACATCCTAACTTTTATTATTACCATATAGTTTAAAAAACAGATAATAAATCGTTTGTTTTAGCTCATTTTTGTTATTTTATTTTTGACTTTTGTTATAATGCGTTTAGTTTACTTACCGGGTCACTCAATTTTTGTCGCCCACCCTCTCTGCTGCTATAAATTAAACAACTATTATAAATATTAACAAATGAGTATTGGAGAACCACGTTCAGCTAGATTAGCTCGAGAGCGACTTCAAGCAATTAGAAAATATTTACCCGTCCGTTATTTAGTCAAGCAACAACTACAATCTCGTCAAGAGTCTCAGGTTGAATTTGCAGAAGGTGCAGAACAGTTATTTAAGCCGATTGTCGAACCAACAAAGACAATTGTTACAGCAGCTGAGGCAACACAGAGAGCTCTTGAAACATTGCCTGTTGATATTGCTGGTCGTATTCAAGCAGCTCAACCACCACCACAACCACCACCAAAACCACAACCACCAAGAACCAAAACTAAGATAATAGATAAATTTACGCCTGAAGGTATTGCTGCTACCAGGAACCCAACCCAATTATTTGATATTGCCGCGTTTGGATATTATGAAAGAGAAAAATATGTAAAACCAGAATATATTAAATCATTAAGCTCTGCCAATTGGATCAGGGATGTATATCGCGTCTCTACTGGTATTCCAGAAATCAGATCTAATGAAGATATTATAAGTTTTAACAGATTTGATGAGGATGTACATAGATATATAGAAGAGGCTGAACGAAGTAAACGATTATCACAACTACCACAATTTGAACTATCACCACCATCATCACCAAAACTTAAATTACCATCACCACAACAACCACTACCACGACTACAACCACTACTACAGCAACAAGAGCTACAACAACAACAAGAGCTACAACGACAACAAAAACGAGAAGAAAAAAAAACGAGAAAAAAAAAAACAAGAAAAAAGAACGCTCAAAGAATCATTTCGTCATTTTCTAAGATCACCAAAAGTATCACCGAAACCAAAAGAAGAAACTGGTGAGGAAGAAGAATATCAAGATCCTGGCGCAACTGGAAGTGATTTAGAGAGTGGCCTTATTACTTGCCCCAATAACGTTCTTGCTGATGTTGATCGACTAGAAATCCTCATTGGATAAAAACGAGCTGGCAATAATTCTACAGAGATAATTAATGAAGCAGCTGATATTTGTCAACGATTATTTACAGGTGGAATTATGGATATTAATGTATATCGATCCCTTATTAATGAAATTGTAAATGATTACTATAGTGACTGAGTATGTAATTAAATAACAGCTACTATAATAAAATGATCGTATATAGTAATCAACGTGGACCAACCATGGTCAGGGTAATAAACTCACGATTACCAGTATATAAAACAACCTACGGAGATGGACTAGGTGATATTGTTCAGGGTCTGTTTAGAAGGATAGCCCCAAAAGCAATACCGATTGCAAAGCAACTGGGGATGAAAGCTATTGATGTTGTTCGTGAAAAAGGTATTGGTGCTATGGGTAATCTCGCTAGTAAAGCGTTTTCAGCGATCAAAGATAGACTAACACGATTAATACGCAGACCTGCAGTCCGACCTCAACCTGTAAAATTACCTAGCACTGAAGTAATGCCTGCAAATATTAGTAAAATAATAAATCAAGCTGCTAATCAGAAACTAGCAGAATTAGCTGATGTACCAATGTTAGAAGAAGAAAAAAATATAACCGCTAGTCTGATAGCAGGAAGCGGTCTTCGTGTTAGACGAAGACGATAATAATAAATAATGTTCAAGCGTATATCTGATCCCGCGTTTGATATGGACGCACCGGTTTTAAAAGATGAATCTGTGCGTGATTATCAATAGTATTCTTATGATGCACGAGAACAAAATCAGCGTGGACGAATTGAGCTGCAAGTTCAGGATACAAGCAGATATTTCTTACTCGCTGAAGCATTTATTGAAGTTGAAGGTGAAATATTAGATAATACTCTTGCCAGGAGTATACGCAGTTGATTTTAGTGTTGGTTTTGTTAATAATGGCATCATGGCGTTATCTAAAAGTGCAGCATATATCATTGATGGACGAGAGATTGAGATCTGTCACGAAAACGTCGACGTTGCCACGACGATACTTGGTCTTGCGCGATATAGTGATGATTATTCAAGATCAGCTGGACCATCAATGATGTTTGTTAAGGATACTTCTAACCACGCTGAGTATCGACAGTATGATATAGGACGCCCACAAAACCATGCTAGAAACGCCGGCGCTGATGTGCAAAATATAATTCTTAATGTTGATCCAGAATTTAACCTAGGATTTAGATCACGTCGAGCAATGTTAATAGGTGGAAGTAGAAGATTTTCATGTGCCATTCCACTATCACATATCTTTGGATTCTGTAGAAATGTCAGAAAGGTCATTTTTGGAGCTAAGCATACAATTGCACTTGTGCGAAAGGCTACTGACGATGATGCAATATGGCGATCCGTTGGTAATGCTGGTATAGTAAATTTAACAAAACTTTCTTTATGGATGCCAGTAATGACTCCAACAATACCTGAAGAAGAACATTTACTTTCTTTTATGAGCCAAGGTGGTAAATCGATGTTATCATGGTTGACAATGACCACATATTCTATCCAGAGTAACATTAATGGTTTATTTACTTGGCAAATAGCATCACAGCAAGGTGTTTCTGCACCACGGCATATATTTATTGCGCTTCAGAATAATTTACGAGTAAATCAGCAAACAGAAAGTAATATGATATTTGACACGCTTGGGGTTTCTGAAGTTTCTTTGAGGATAAACGGACATCAAGAACCATCTGAGGATATATTACTGAATTTTGAAAATAATCATGTAGCACGTGCTTATCATCGTCTTATGGCGTTTATGGGGCATGATCAGAACATTGATACTGGTTTACAAATATCACAGTTAGATTTTACAACCTTATATCCGATTTATTACTTTTCACTAGAACATTTAGATTTAACCAGACAATCCGTCGTTGACATAATCTTTCGAGCCCGTGTGACGCGAGAAGCTATTGCTAATTACAGAGCTGTCGCTGTTATACGTAGCGATAAATCGATGTTACTTGAAGGTGTTGGTGGACGAATGAGAGTTATTGATGCTCCAGTAGAAAACATGTAATTAGATCACCTTGATTTAAAATCAGGATAATAATTATAATGTCATATCATCACGCTAGTGTTACCCTGACTCCTGGTCAGATTAAAAGGCTACAATCAGCATCAAAAAATAACTGTGGAATAAAACTATCGCTAAAGCGAGAACAGATGAGCGGTTCAAATAAATTATCGTTGACCGAGCGTCAATTCAGAAACTTCAATGAAGCTAAAAAATCAAATAAAGGTATAAAACTTAATCTTTCTGCGGGTGCCATCAAAGATATTGCTAAGACAGGTGGTATATTTCCACTTCTCGCAGCTATACCAGCATTAATAGCCGCTGCAGCCCCAGCTGTTGCAAAAGCAGCTGCATTAGGTGCTGTTGGAACCGCTGCTGGAATGGCATTAAAGAAAGCAACCGGACAGGGAATTAAAAAAAGGGAAGAGGTCTAAGATTGCCAGGGACCCCATATTCATGGTACGGAAAAGGTCTAAGACTTCCCGGGACCCCATATTCATGGTACGGAAAGGGTACGGAAAGGGTCCAAGACTTCCCGGGACAGTTTACTGATATCGCCTATGTCCAATTTTGATTTACTTAATGCCGCTAAAAAGCTAAAAATAAAAAACTTCAGAGGTGTTTTTATGCGCGATCAATTACCAAAACAACCGAATAATATTGAAACTGGTATTATTAATCTCGATAAAAACTCTGGACCAGGCACGCATTGGGTTGGATATGCAATTGATCCACGTGGAATTATTTATTTCGATTCATATGGATTAGCGCCACCTAAGGAATTTCTTCATTATGTCAGCAATAATATTGCTCCAATTTGGTATTCAACGTTACCAACACAAACACTAGCTGATCCACCAGTATGTGGTCGTGAAGTACTTAATGTACTTGATGCTATATCAAAATCAACAAAACCACCTCATAAAGTCGTGCATGAATATACCACATTGTCACATTTAAACGGATACTAATAAATATAATGGTAGATATTTACGGAAGATCTCGCAAAGCTCAGAAGCAAGTTGATTTATCTAAATACGCAACTCTTGATCAACTCAGAAATGAGATTGACGATTTATTAAATATTACAAGTGTGGATCAAAATGAAGTCGTTGTTTTTCAGGATAAACAAGGACGATTAAAAACGAGTAACATACAACTGACAGATGTACTCGTACGAATTCCTACCGCAGTTGTTAATAATATCGTTATTTTCTCCGATCAGGGTAAAATACAAGATTCTGGTAAGTCAGTTAACGATTTTATCAAGCGAGCTGGTGATTCATTCAGCGGTATGATTATCATGAATCGAAATAAAATTATAGACCTTGGAAATCCAACCGTAGATACAGACGCCGCAACCAAAAAAAAATGTCGATGATCAAGAATCTAAGTACGTATTAGTCAACGGTGGTATAATGCGTGCATTTCTCAACATGAATAATAATGGTATTAATAATCTTAGAACACCAGAATCTGATTTTGACGCTGCAACGAGGAAATATGTAGACGATAGCAACATTCCTACGACAACTTCGCTAAAAACAATCAATGACGAAATGACCACACTCAATGGTACTTTTACTAAACACGTGGAAACGTTTTTAAATTTTCGTAGAAACATAAACAAACCCGTAAAAGATTTTTTGGTGATCCACCAACCGTTAACATAAAACTAGCCGACGTTAACATGAAACTCAATGATATTGTTAGTGGAATACCTAATATTGTTCAAAAAACTAATCTGATTAAAATCCTTCACAATCAGATCGTCAATGTCGTGTACACAGTAGCATCAGGATTAACAACATGGTCACAGCAAAATAGCACTATTAGATATACCGCGAATGTTACTGGTGTGTATAGACTGTCTATCTTTAGCTCTGCAAAGTTTAAAATTTATACTACAACATTTCCATGGCGTCATTCAGCCGATGCTTTCTCTGGAGTTGTATCTATAGTGTTAAATAAAGATGCTGAAGAAATATTTTTACTGGAAGCAGATGATCAAACAATAACAGCAACGTCTTACTGGTGGTGTTTGGAATTTGTAGCTGGAACACCACAATTAGTCACTTAATATAACAATAATGGATCAACCTCAGTCTCGCATCGACGTTCAACGTTACATGTACAATCAAGTATATGAACGTCTGTCTAAACTAAATAATTTTATTAATTATTATAACATAAAAATACAAAAATACAAAAGGCGTATAGTTGTCATCGATGTAGTTGTTTACTCAGTTTCTGCTGTTATTGCTGGAACAGGATTATTATTATCAACATTGACGATGACAGCACCTGTTGTTATAACCATCATTGTTTCAGCATCAACGACTATTGCTGGTGTTCTCGGTATTATAGCTAAAACGATAGATACCTGTACAAATGCTAAATTGTACGATTATATGATTAAATTACATACAGTAACAGAGGCATGTTCTAAACTATCCTTGTATATTTCTTCATGCGTTAGTGATGGTGAAATATCCGATACTGAATTTGCGATGATGATGAAAACCTATGATGATGCGTTTAAGGTGATCGCTAATGATTTTGATGAATTAAATAATAACGATAATAATAATGACAGACAGGGAATTACTTCAGCAGATCGTCACTAATACGACTCCGTCAAAAACTACAATGGTTTCATTAAGTTCGACCAATCCTGAATTTAGCGTTAACTTTCCAACCTCAATTCCTGCAAAAGAAATAGCATTAGCACAGTTACGGGTTTATCATAGCTGGCCTAATATTAGATCAAAACCATTTGGTGGACTACAGCCAAATAATTCATTAGTATTTGCAAATAAGAATAAACCTGATGGAACTCCTGATTGGCAAGTAGTTAGTATTTTAACGGGAAGTTATGAAATAGAACAGATCAACGATGAATTTCAACGCAGAATTAAATCCATTACAGAAAAAGAATCAAAAATAGCGATTACTAATTACGAACCAACATTATCAGCGGCTATTGAAATAAATTCCCCTGATTATCTCGTAGACAGCTATCAAAGTTCGATTAGATCTGTGTTAGGATGGCCAGATATTCCACCGGTTTATCAAGGACCACTAGAACCACAACGATCTGATTTCGTCACGGATAAAAAAAATATTTATACAACTTCCAGAATATCGAAAAGTAAAAGATGCTTATGCATGGCAACGATATTATGGTGATAATAGATTTACACATCTTATAGATAGAGTAGAAAGCTATTTTACGAAACAAATTGATGGCAAAAAAGGTAAAATAGAAGTACTTGATATTGATGAAATAAATTCATATGCTAATAAAATTAAATCTGAACATGAACGTGTATTTAATAATCTACGAAATTTATTTTCAAGCATTAATGTTTCTTACAGCGATGATTTAAAAAGTCAAATAATTGCCTCAATACAACAGTTGAATCAAATTGCTTCAGACCTAGAGTTTATGAATAATGTTTTTGTTAACAGAGAAAAAAGTTTAGTAGACCCAGACACAAAAGGATATATTATAAGTTATATAGTTATTGAAGACGATCCAAAACAGCGTGTTACACTCAATCGTTTATTTACAACAATATTTCTTAAACATTTCGGAATTACGCAAGAACAACTACCAACATTTATAATTCCCGGATTTAACTCTGAAGAGCTAAAGAAATCAGTTAATGATTTTATTGATGAACAGTTTAAAAGAATATGTGATTCATGGAGAAAAATAGTCCCACCACCGGTTATTCTTAAACATGACAACGATCCATACGGTGGAGGCCGTCATATATCGTCAGGCATTGTTAATATAACATCAACGATCGCAATCAATCTAGTATGTGATGTAATTGATGGCAGCTATCAAGTAGACCTTGAGAAATCTAGCCACCGCAGTGGCACTGCGGAGCAAGGTTATATATTATATACATTCAGTCCTCAAGCTCCGCCTGGGTGGTTAATTGTATCTGAACCAATTAACCCCGTTTATCTACGTGTACATAATCCGTTATTGTCGAGAATAAATTTCAAACTTACTGACCAGTCTGGACACATTTTGGATCTACGAGGAGAGTATCTTAATATTAATTTGTATATACACTCGTAGAGTTGTCGTATTTACGCACCAACATTGTTCGTTTAGCGAATAAATTCTTTTGCAATCAGCGCATTATTCAGAAAATATTATAGATCTGAGAAAATTTGCTTGTTTATGTTATTTTTGCTTGTTTTATGTTATTTTTGCTTGTTTTTTAATCTGATTTCTTGCTCCGTGAGGGTCTAAATCATCACAAGATTTGTAACACATGGCAGGTTTATATATACATTTCTCTGAAAACGCAGATAAAAATTATTTTTTTCACTGTAATGAAGCGCGATAACTCTGCTGTCTCTCTGTAGAGCAAATTAAACGATTATCTCCCTTGTAATACATGTTATCTATACTCGAGGTATTTCAATCCCCGTACGGACACGATATATATCGGTTTTCGTTAATTATTTAGTGATCTATCTTCTCTCTGTAAGAATCGCTGTTAGTGAAGTAGCAATTTGTAACAGAGAGGGATATTTTGACTCTAATAACCTTAAACTTACGTCAGTTTTATGTACCAAGTACGTAGAGTTATTTTTAGTTCTAACGTATTTTGACCTTAACGAACGATAACTCATATGTGTGATTATTTTATTAATTTTGAAAAACTGAAGCAAATTCACGTTACATTAGTAATATAAGTCCTGTGAGATAGCGCAAATATTTTATATACTTAAATTTAACTGTGTTATTGATAAGAGAGCGATGGCCGAAGTGGTAAGACGGTTGGACGTAGATCGAAGCTCTACAGACTCTCGCATGTTCGAGTCTCAAAAAATGCCAAAGATATATTATCTTGCATTTGGCGACTGATGCTATTTAAGGGGGGGGGGCGCAAGCAGCCCTTAGGATTTCATGTACCCCTCACCATGTTGAACAACGTGGTGAGTGCAGTTTTGCATTTACCCGGGGTTTGAACTTTTTTTGGTGGGGTTTACATGAAATCGTATTGTCTATGCGCTTGCGCCTCTCAAAATAAACAGTAGGGTGATGTGAACTCGTGACCTTGTGAAGGGTACCCACATAGGGGCATTCAGAAAGAATGTCCGCTGGACCAAAAAGTCTCAATAAGATGACAGCACCTGCTGTTATAACCATCAGCAGCCCTTAAGATTTCATGTACCCTCACCATCTTGAACAACGTGGTGAGTGCAGTTTTGCATTTACCCACCGGGTTTGAATTGGGGGGAGGGGTTTACATGAAATCGTAATGTCTATGCGCTTGCGCCTCTCAAAATAAACAGTAGGGTGATGTGAACTCGTGACCTGAAGGGTACCCACATAGGGGCATTCAGAAAGAATGTCCGCTGGACCAAAAAGTCTCAATAAGATGCCTGTGGACCATAAGACAGGTCTTAACCATGAAGAGTGCCCATACAAAAAAAAAAAAAAAAGAAAAAAAAAATCAGGCAATAGATGCCATATAAAAAAGGGACTCTTAGGATCTTATTGGTAAAGGCTTTACAGCAGCATAAGGGACCCAAGTGGAATGGTAGACCGAATGTCATCGCTGCTGTTTATTTTTGATAAAAAACCTATTTGAAATATATAAATATATATATAATGAACCATGAAAACATCAATGATATTATCTGTGCTATTAAAAAATTAAAATATAACGGAATAAAAATATCTGATAATCTCGACCCTCAGAAAATTATGTGCGATTTTGAATCACTGCAACAGAGAAAATTTGATAATAAATATACACTACCTTCAAACTACAGATTTATAAAATTAATATATCAATCTATGCTTGAATCACTAGCTATGGTAAACGATGATCAGGTAAAGCTATTTGCACCTCTTGCACAGTCAATCGAAAAGGTTAAATCCGAACTATCTCACGAGTACGAAAGAAAAAAGATTATGGACAATCGTATAATGCAATTAAGAAAGATTATGCTATCTGATTCTGTCAAAAATGATAGTGACGCTGAGAGCAGCGACGGTGAAGGTGGACCCTTGACTGTAATTATGGCTAAACAAAAACCTTGGCAAAACTGACAGTCGAACTATATACAGTAAAAATTTAGTTTTATTTGACGTATTCAAATATTACCCGCTGGTTGTATTTTATTGAATATGCAGATTTGCATGTTTTATTTGCCGCAAATTGTACCGATCGTGGATGTACGCCAAAATATCTACCTGCTGCGTTTATTGGGGGGAAGGTCATTTTTTGGTCTGTTTCTGTATTTATGGATTTAATAGCTCTCTTTCCGAATACTTTACACCTTCCTGTATTTCCACGTACAGAATTTTGACTTTGTGTAACGACTTGCAAGTTACATAGATGATTATTCTGGGGATTCCCATCAAAGTGATCAACTACATATCCATCTTTAATCAATCCAAAAAAACATTCAAAAATGAACCTATGTGAGAAATAATGTTTATTTCCATTGGTATTAATTTTAAAATAACCCAATTTATCAAGACTACCGACTGGTTTTTTTGATCGACAGTGCCTGATCACGCCATCACGAGACGCTTCATAATTTTTGATGATCGGATGCGATACAAATTCGTTTTGCTCCATTTATATACTAATACTATTTGTCTAAATTATTATTCTGAAATCTGGCCAGATAATCCTCTACGGTTTTTATGGGGGATTTACCTTTTTTTTTGTCACAATAACGTTTTAATTCTCTATATTTTTTACCGCCGCATTTCACACATAATAGAGTTTTTCCTCTGACTCCAACACCACACTGAATACACGGTTTTGGTCCTAGACTTCCATATCTAACACATTGCATATGGTAGCTACAGAATTCATTCACGCATGTTCTGTTACAAGGAGAAGTATGTCCAATTTTAAGCCAGTGGCAGTAATTCTTTGTTTCAATCATTATATATATATATACTAAAAAATCAATTTAAAAATTTGTTTTAATTATATGGAGGAATTATCCGTTATTGAACCTTCCCCTGCTAGATTTGACCTTGACAGACTACCAGAATATAAATTTAGTGTTTCAATGCAGGATCTAGCTTAAACGAATGAAGATATAACTAAACGTATCCGTGAAGTAAAAAAAGAATTTCGTGACGATGGTGCTGCTCATGCATGGTCAACATTCAGAGTTGGAAATGTTTTCAATGTGATGAATGACAAACGAGGAAAAGTAATTATTAACCACCTTGATAATCAAAAATATTTTATTTTAATAAAATGTATTGCAAACACAGATGATGATATCTGGATTATTCGTGATAAGCGTGATCCAGTACGTGTGCAGTCGGGAAGCAATATTGTTTTCTTAAATAATAAATCCAAGCCCCGAATACTTACTGGTATAGACAGACCGTATTATGAGCGGGGGTATCCTGTGACCGCAGTTGTATATGCAATATATCCGCTGAATGATAAACCTGATGTTAAGAATCTTAAACCGATGAAAATGTCGAGAATAAACTGTGTAGCTGAACGAGTTACAGAACATTTTACAAATGCGATACGTGGTAATGGCCTGACAGATTTAAGATGTAAAAAAAAAAACACATGGGCAGAAACAATTAAAGATACCGGAGCGTCTATCAAAGATGTCGCTGAGCTAGAAAAGAAATTAAGATTTCCAATAACAGTGAAGACGTTAACCGGAGAGATTTTATATAAACCAAAATACATAAAAAATGGAGCTCCGAGAGATATCATTGATCATAATTCGCATGCGTGGACCTCAGCAGTAACAATATTTCCACAAGATAGAACGGTTAAATTTTATGATGGTCATATGCTTGATTTTATCAAAACTATCAGTAAAAGTGACCCTGTATCTGTGTGGTTGTTTCAAAGTTCAGAATACGAACATTACGATCAGTTTGTACGGCCTAATGGCAATATTTACCGTACATAATCTCTTCATGAAGAAATGGAACATCTTGCGCTGAAATACACTTCAGATGATGTCAAGATTGAAGAATTATTAAATACGTGTTTTACTGTTTCATCGGTTGCTGCTCATTTTGCTCAAGAGAGAAACTCATGGAAACCGACACGATCGGAATTTCTTGATGATGTCCGGAATAGCTGTATAGAATATGGACATGGTGGCTTATGTAACACCAAATTCAACCATAGTGACGTTATCTCTGTTGATATGGCAGCGTGTTATCCTGGGAGCTTTCTTGGATATGGAGAATGTTCTAGATACTTTAAGAGATTTGGACATCCATCACACGAGATGACCAAGGTTTCGATAAACGGATCCCTACCAGATTTTGATCTAACAGGGTTTGCGCACATAGGATCATTTGAATGTGCACAAAATCTTCATCCTATCAACTATATTTGGTTTGGAAGACATTTTTCAGAGAAATACTGGGTACCGATAGTGCTGTTGAGGTATATGATTGATGTTGGAATTTTAATATCGTTAAGAGTAACTGAAGCGATTATATCATATCGTCCGCAGAAGCAGGTTTGTTACCGGAACCCGTCGATGATTATGATAATGATGAAAACCTTGCAAAGGATCTTGGTAGAATGATAATCGGCAAGTTTACTCAAGGTAGTTCATACGATTATAAACGACACTGTACAAGATTAATCATGGACGATGCTGAGTTGGATTTTATAATCGCTGATACAACGGAAAAAGGTACATTTGTAAACCGATGTAGTACCTATTTATCAGATGAAACTAAAGTAGGTACGATTGTGAGTTATATTGATGGCGATTCACCGCAGTTTACTCATTTAAGATCGTCGATGCTAGCTTATGTTTCAATAAATCTATTGTCGATGATAAACAGATTTCCTAATGATGCTGTTAGAGTTGCTACGGATTCATTTTATATACATAAAAAATATAAGGATTTATTAAAACCGCTGCTCGGTGATGGTGATTGGGGAACATGGAGAATAAAACAAGAGAATATACTTAGCTATTCTGAATCTGCAGACGTTGAAATTATGGAAATATATTACAAAAATAATAATCAAGCGTCAAAGTCATCTGCACCATCTGTATACGATCCTGTAGCTATACATAAGACTGTTTATCTTAACGGATGCGGTGGTTCAGGCAAAACAACTCGTGCGATTAACTTATTTATGAATAATAGTTCAGATATAATTGTTTTGAAACCTACACATAAATTAGCCAGGGAAATAAAAGAACGAGGAGTAAAATCATGTACATACCATAGTTTCTTTAGATGGTGCGGATACACATGGACTCCTGAGAGAATGGGTGAAAAATATATACCTAAGTATATTATATGGGACGAGATATGCACGGTGTCGTTAGAAGTATTAAAAGTATTTCTTGAATGGTTGTTATTGAATACTGCTGTGATAATGTGTGGTGATCATGGTCAACCACCACCTTTTATTGGACAATCTCCACATGAATGGCTGAAGAATAACGTAGATTATTATGAAGAAATAAATGATGACCGTAGAGCCATTGATGAACCTCTGAAAGAATTTAAAAGATTAATCAGACTGCAGCCAGATAAAATACAATGTGAAATAATGCGAGGAGTAATTCTAGAAACTACGATGAGTGATTTTTGGACTTTATGGAGACCCGCTGATTTGATAGTCGCAAGTAGAAAGATAGTTCGTGATGAACTACAGGAGAAATTATTTATGTTACATAAAGAAAAGTTTTCAGATCTACCTGTACCTTTGTGTTATCGCCCAGCAGACACTCGACGGCAAAATATCGAAGTGGAAATTCCTGGTGCCTCGGTGGAACCAAAGGTACAGAATCTCGTCTTGAATGATATTGTTTTGGTTGCTATTGATGTTGTTGAATGCGCATTGAGTATAGATAGATCTCCGTGGACGTTAGGATACGCTATAACGATTCATTCATCTCAAGGATTAACTATTTCTGATACAAATATCTGGATCGTAGATGATCGGATTGAATGGTCGAATTTAGTATATCTTGCAGTTTCTCGAGTCAGAAGAATATCTCAACTACATAGGGTTATTATAGATTACGTGATAACTGAGGAAATCACTAACGAAACTGCTGCAATAAAGAAAAAATTAGCGGGTTATAAGCAATGTGACAAAAAAAATAAGCGTAACTTTGATATTGATGCTGAATTTATTATAACGCTAAAACAACGACAGAATAATCATTGTGCAAGCTGTAACTGTAAGATGCTATGGCAGTATTCGACTAATAATCCAAGACAATTTACCGTGGATAGAATTAATAGCGATCTAGGTCACACACGTGATAATGTGATGCTGACCTGTCTTGAATGAATCGACGTAGAGGTTCTGGTTATGTAATTGTATGTGGTGGTAATTGTGTATCCGCAGGAATTACTTGTAATTGTTCACGTACAAATCCACGCTGAGGAGCTGTAGAATCTAATCTGTAGATCGCAGGTCTTCCAGTGGATCTAACTATGTCAGAAATTGTATGTGTAGTAACGCTCCAGACAGGATCGGTTGCTCTTTTTTTACCACCCTCAAGTTCCCCAGGCTCATACAAATATCTTACAGTTACATTACCTAATACAGGTCGAGGTTGTTGTTTATCGCTACGGGCTATATATTGTTTTGTAATCGCATTAGAAGGTTTCATGGAAGTTGCACGAGTAATTTCATTATTTAGCGCAGATATTACACTTTGTAACCTTGCAACCCATTCACGAGATCTCTCTCCGGACTTAAAGTCGGTAGATATTTCCCTCGCGTGTTGATATCCAAATAACCGCTCAGCAAGTGTTCTATTAAATCGTTCAACGATTGCCTGATCACGATGAATTTCAGTATGCCCTCGTCTGATTTTAACGTTATGTCGCTTCATCAATGATGATCCTGTACCAAGAAATTCTTTACCAGGATCAAC
This sequence comes from Megalonaias nervosa, assembly GCA_016617855.1. Classification (NCBI taxonomy): domain Eukaryota; kingdom Metazoa; phylum Mollusca; class Bivalvia; order Unionida; family Unionidae; genus Megalonaias; species Megalonaias nervosa. The sequence goes on along the minus strand of JAECUM010039803.1, from coordinate 2,179 downwards.
CTGTAATAATTGTGGCCATTGCAAAGGTCCTCGCTGATAAATTCGCTCGAACGCAGATGCAACTTCAGATGCTGTCTTTGTTGATAATGGTTCCGCTTCTTTATATCTACTTGCAACGTCAACAACAGTTAATGCGTATTTGTACGTGCATGATTTTCGTCCACGTGTTTTAATAGCATCGTGTGGTAAAAATAAAATATCTGCTTGATGAACTTCATTGGGGACGCTGACATCAAAATGTGCGTATTGAATTTTTTAGGTGGTGGTAGATAAATCTGCCATATTGCCTGTCGTGCTAACCACGCTGCAGCGACATTACGTGAGACTTTTGCTGCTTCGGAAAGTTTAGTAATAGCTGCTTTGCCTCTCCAATATCCTCTCGGGGAATAATAAACAGATTCCATTATGTTAGTTATATAACCAGCCCCTAGCATTATTTTACTTTTCATAGCAGATTTTATTAGAAAACTAGCGAGTTTTTCTCTGAGAGATTTATTAGGTATAGAATTTAACGCATGAATCAATTTTACATCTGCGAGATGTCGTTGTTGTAAATCTTTACTTTTATACGCTACATCATGAACATGACACGCTTGATCAATCTTATTTACTGGATGCTCTCCTGGTCTAGGTTGATCTTGATCATCAAGTCGGATATCAAGTCGGGTTCCAGGGCCACAATAATTATATCCAGGAAGGTGTTTCTCACCGGGGTATTTAGCCCATGGGGTTCCTGGTAATTTCCCTAATGAAGCGGCTATATCTCCACCTGTCTTTGATGAATAAATTTATATTTTTGTGTGCCACATTTTACACATTTACCTGTAATTGCACGTCTTTTATTTTTTGTTGTTATTGTCATTAATCCAGTGGTATCGGTAGGTGCTCTGCATCGAACACAATATAGACTCATGTTATTTATTATATGGATATAATTGATTTTTCAGCGACACGAAAACAAGAACCAGTAAAGCACCATCCAGCATTACCAAATTCTATCAGAATGATAATAATAGGTCCATCTGGATCTGGTAAAACGCAATTATTGCTTAATATAATAATGCGATGGCTCAAGTGGGATAGGTTATATTTGGTAGCACCATCTGTAGATGATCAGCGGTGTTATGGGGTGCTTAAAGATTTTAATGAAAATGCAAAAAATATTGGATAATGATGTTATTGATTTTATCACCGATATCGATGAGGCACCATCTGTAGATGATCTAGATGGACTTATTAATAATTTATGATGTTATGCTGGATAAACAATCGAATCCAGCTAGAATATTTTCTCGAGGTAGGCATAAAAATACTGACGTGATTTATCTTACACAACGATACACGCAGATACCTAAGGTAATTAGAGATAACTGCATTATTTTGGTTGTATTTAATGGAGTAGATAATTATACCCTGCAGAATATTTACTATACTTGGTGTTCAGGGGACATAGACATGATTAAATTTAAAAACTTCTTTTCAAAAGCACAAGCTGTTCCGTTCGGATTTATAACGATAAATTTACATGATCCAAGATCTAGATATCGTGTAGGTCTGGATAAAATCTTTGGTTAATTTATAGCAGCAGAGAGGGTGGACGACACAAATTGAGTGACCCGGTAAGTAAACTAAACGCATTATAACAAAAGTCAAAAATGAGCTAACCCAAACGATTTATTATCTGTTTTTCAAACTATATGGTAATAATAAAAGTTAGGAGGTTTGGTTTAGCGTTATTGACCTTATTTTTCAGGCCCTGTAGGAGCCTTTATTTGCAAAATAATGTCAGGAAAAAGTTGTAGGGTCCACCCTCTCTGCTGCTGAGAGAGAGAGAGAGGCCTTTGGACATTTTTATATTAAAGTATTAATAATTTATTTTAGAATATTATAGCTTGTTTAAGAAAAAACAACAAAGCATAAAATTAAATACATCAAAGTATGTGTACCACGTCACGGACAGATTCACTGTATAATGGCGACCTGTTTCCAACTTTGTATCATTGATTAACACTGAAGATAAATCCCAAGAAAAGTGCACACGTATCGTTACGACGAACTATATTCTTGTAGGTTACTTGGTTGAATTTCTATTTCAAGGTTTTAATCCAGCCCAAATTCCTTTTCTCTCTCACTCCACATTTCTGCGCAGTTTGTCCGTTATGCATGAGAGGGGAGGCGA
>JAECUM010039802.1:0-10106 GCA_016617855.1 Megalonaias nervosa | reverse complement strand
CAAAGCAATGTGACGTAAATTAAACGAATTCAAAATATGTATTCCAATCATTTTGCAAAGCTGCTTTTCCTTTTTCAATTTCCTAAACATATACTTATGAATTAAAGTTAAATATGGACTGTCTTTTGATAAATGTTACAAAAAAAAATTAAACCATAATTTAAAGCATAATTACCTTCCGAATCATCACATATGGAAAAGTGAAATCTCGTCTACGAATATCATAGGAAGAGCAAATAATCTATGAAATTGCTAAAGATCTGAAATTGATAACACAAATAAATGACCTATTTGTACATAGAAATGCGATTACACATTAATATCTGACACCGCTATGGTCAAATCAATTTTCAAATATTGATGGAGTAATTCAATGGAAGCTTATTTCTTGGTAAACTTCGAATATTTTTATCGAGAAACAGAAACAAGACGTATCAGAGTAGGATGAAATTGTATGTCTTATTGTACTCGTGTCTTTGATAATTCATTATGTATATTAAACTATTGAAATCCTAACACAAAATTACACAGGGCAAGTGGTTATATGCGTATTAAAAACATGAAAATATCTCGGAAATTATTTTAACAGGAATAATGTTCTCATCCTGTCAGATAACAACTTAAACAACTGCTTCTCTCACCAAAATACGTTTGCAACATTTTATTTTTGCTATCCTTAGTATTGCTGTCGCTTTAGCATGTATGCTAGGTAGCACGACATGTTTTACTCCTGTCAATCTCAAATAATTAGTATTTTTCAATTTGAGATAATGTATTATCATGATGATTTGTATATTTCAATCTGAGATAAGGTATTTTTATGATAATTTGTAGCTACCGTGATACATTGTCCTTTTTGCTAGAAAGTCAAGTTTATTCTAATTTCAAGAAAGAATAATAATAAATACTTTTTAATGCCTAGATAATGAAAACGAGATTAAAAGAGGCCAGTTGAATATTTTGTTAAATCTAGGGCATCATTTTATTTTTTGATGCAGGATACAAATAGACAATCATAGTATATTGAAAGATTGTATAGAAATATTTATCTACTAATGTTTGTTATTTTGGTCCATTACTGCATACATTGCCAGGTTTGCAAACTAAAACCAGCTTTTCAACTCACCCATTTTTAATATACTCCTGTGTTCAACATTTTAACTGCTTTAAAGGTCAATGTGTTGCTGCAATTGTTTTATCTCTTAGATAACAATATATTACTTCATTGTTTTTTAGCCGCCAGTTGTGGATTTGAAATAATCATACGCTGATCTGCATATGAATGTCTTCAATTAAACTCATGTTTATATTCATATATATTTGGATATTTTTTCAGAGAGCTGCTCTTGAGAGAAAAGTAAGTCACGCATATCGATTTATGTTGTATCTATTCTGTTGACGTTAAGGATAAAATAACCTTCGCTTTGTGGTTCATATTTCTTCAATTTAAATAGGAAACCTGAGAAATTGGATGATCGTTATATATAGCTGCAACTTATGTTTAACAATTTCGAGCTACACAAGGGAATTAAATATTACACATACATATGGGTCCAAACATCATTTAGTTTGAGAACTTTGATATCGGCCCTTATTTGAGATTTTCTGGCTAGCGACATTGGCGACTCCAAAAGAAGTCTTGACGGAATTCCTCGAACGGAATCAGCAAATCTAGTGGGATCTTATTGGCGTCGCGTATATTATGCAGGTAAGGAGTGGGTCGATTCTAACTACAAAGTGTCTACTAATAGAACGACTATTCGTAGGAGTTTGACTTAAATCCCTCTTTGCCCGTTCCTAATTAGTGTTATGTTGCAAGTTTAGCAAATGTTAAAACAAAATAGTCTTGCCAATTTCGAGAAATTGTTGGCTAAATGTGTGGTAAGTGGGGGATGGGGTGGAATCAGTTATATTACAAGTGGATTAGATCTTAGGTTTACACTGGAGACCTAACATCTTAAATAATTTTTATCTTGGCCTGTCTTTGAGGTTTTATCTCTAAGTATAGTTTCGACCCCCAAAAAGGGCACCGTATGGATAGCAGGTATGAAATACAGGCACAAGGGGGCTCGATTTGTGCTATTTGAACCCCTTACTGAGATCACTGAGATGAACGTGCTCAATATTTTTTGAGGGTCAAATATATCCCTAGGTATCACGTATAATGTGCATCGATTATATCCATGTTTTGCAGTATTTAAACCGATACTTAGCAGACATTGATTTCCACGGAACTTTGGCAGTTACTAGTTAGAGCTCTAATCGAACAATTGCTTCTGTTCTCTGATATGGTTGGCTGGTGCAACTTTGCGCCGCAGAAAACATTGTCGCACAACTCCTCGCAGTCCACAGCGGTGACCCCATACTCCATGCCCCCTCTCCAGAAGCGGGCTAAAATGCTAATTCACGGTCACGAGTCTGTTTAGGTTCCGAAGTAACTGAACAGTGACTCTACTCTGCCTCTTGACCGAGTTTAATGGGACATTAGATGCCTACAGAAAAATGACGCCCTGCTGTGTAACCCGGCAGACTTCGCCAAGTACATAACAAAAGATGGGGTCGAGGATTAGAACATTTTCTCATTGCTTCAGACCTGAATGACACCGCCGTGATTCTAAAATGCTCTGGCGCACATGCTGATCCCGGTGGTGTATAAGGCTGCGCAGCAGCAGGCAACCGTTTGTTAGGTGGCATGCATAGAATGCCAGAAACATCCGTCTCAAAAATATATGTTGATCGCCACTACAAATCCTCAAAAAAGTACGTTAACGACCAAGACGAGACTAGAAAACTATACTGCGACACAACCATCAATTGTTTTCTTTCGCAACTGTAAAATAATATATTTACGAGCAAGTCGTTTTAAATTTGCCCTGGCAGGCGATTTTATGTAAAGGTACCAAAAGCTGATGCTAGTAGAAAATGATCAAATATGAGAGACTCTCATATTTGATCCCTAAAGTAAAGTTAAAGGTAGTCCTGCCTTCTGGTACTTAATTATTGTGCACGTCATCATTAGTTCTATACAGTAAGTAATAGTTTATATATTATGTTAAAAATATACAAGACTATGATATTTTGCAGGATGACATGTCTTCCAAATCTTGATAACTTGAAACTTGATTATATTGATAAGAAAATAACCCATGTATTAGAGATGCAGAGAACACTGAATCAGACTTCTTGTTTGTATTTCGGCCTCATCAAAGCCCACGTCATGGGGAAATTCCGCACTAGTTGATTAATAAATTCCTCACCTGATATATTCGGAAGGAATACAGACGAATGTAAAACTTATTTTTAGTGTGTCCAAAATATTTATCGTTGTAACAGAGTGTTTTGACAGAAAATAACTGCATGGATAATTATATCTCTGTAAGAATAGCTGCAACGGTACATATTTATATGGTATTAATTTAATAAGTGATAAGAACGTTTGCAAGGGATGTAATTGCCTTAATTTTCATGTTTGTTTTGGAGCTTGCCATAACATTTTGGGTTTTACAGAAGTATGAATAGGTTTTTCATCTTTTGAAGGCTATGTCAGTCTGGCACAAGTTTGTAGTTTGTTTCGTGCAATTAAGATGAAATACATTGAGCATTCTTAAGTCTGTGTGTCTTATAGTCGACCAAACTTCGCTGCCATGAAGGGCTGATGATACCACAATTGTTTTACATAAATAGATGTAAGTAATCTGAGAATAAAATAATTTTCTTCCTTTAGCACAAGCCATGTCTACTTTTGTCAAGCATTCCTTATTGTATTGAAGCTAACTGGCATTCCAACATGTTCGGTTAATTTTAAATAATATGATTGCCTATTTTCTACTTAAACATCTTCCATACTATTGGACTATAATGTCTAAAATTTAATACTCTTTTAATAACATGGAAGGTGTACTTCCATTTCAAAGAGTATGTGTTACATATATCAGGCATCTTTTGCAAATGATATATTGTGTTTGCATGGTGAGTTATATTGTGGGCTGTTGCCGGAATTCCGGGTGGGGTGGACCCAACAGGTAGTTTTAATTTTAACTCTTGCAAAGTTTGTAGAAGGTAATGAATCTAAACAAGGTATAGGAATGTTGATTAAACACATCCATACCGAATTAGAAAATGTTCGGAATTTGATTCGTTCATCAGGACAATTTTTGTGTATTTTAGTTTTAGGAATCACGGCGTGATTCACTGTGTCAAATACCTTTCGAATGTTTACGAAAGCAGAAAACACTTTTAATCCTAGAACTAAAGTAGAAAAACTAATTTCGTGTAGATTGCATGGTGCTGTTGAATCGATCCCATTCGAAACCCCTGTTGTTCGGTATTGGGAAAGTTATATATAATTCTATTATACTATCTTGTCAATCTACCAAAAACGCACTTTTAAATTGGATCACATAATTCAGGCAACTGGGAAATAGCTCTGTAATTGTCAGAGTCAGTTTTAAATTTCCATCCAGCTTTATATGTGGGCAAAATTAATTTACTTTCCAATAGCACGGACTGTAAAACTTAACACTGGTCAGCTATCCATTTTTAATCCACTTTTTTCCGAATGTATCGAGCATTAAGTTAATTTTTTTAAACTTCTGGCGACCGATATAATTCTGTGTGAGGACTAAACATTTTCGATGGCAAGACTTAAAGGATAATCCCTTATTAATTATATTAATTTACTATGAATGTGTTCTATTTTTCGGTGCAACTGCGGAAAAGAATGACTATCTACCATTAATAGTCTATTTATTTCAATTTGATAGGCTATTAATTTCTCGTCTCCACATTTTGATCAGGGTGGAGATAGAAATATAGAAAAATGAGGATTACAAAAATGTGTCGCCTCAATAGTAAGGATGCCGCACACAACATGATGATTTAAGGTATGCACCTATCGTGATTTGAAAACCTTCGCAGTCAACAACTCGTTCGAGCATTCTCTTGTTCACAATTATAAATAGGTAAGCGTTGATCTTCATGGCTCGTAACTCAGACATTTATTTAGGCTTTTTCAATGTTATCAAGTCGTTGTTGTTGTTAACAAATGTTATGAACGAGTTGCATGTATATTATGCACACCATGATGATGGCGATTCTCTACATCTGGCATTAAAATCCCCCATGACTATTACTTCACCATGACATGAGTAATACTCGTAGAGAGATTAAATTGAATCAATAAATTCTTGATACCAATCAAGTCTTTCTTCAGAGGGTAGATACACACCAAATATAAACACTGTGAGAGCTTTCACTTATCTTAATTGAATACCAAAGATTCTGTCATTACTGAGAATTAGTTCTTTTACTGAGTAGGCCAAGTTGTTTTATTGATTGATATTGCACCTCTCAACCTCTTGGCATTAAGCAGTTATATCAATTTTGGCACAACACATGTAATTACCATGTAACATATCTACACATTTACTTGTTTCCTTGGTCGATTTATGTCGGCATATCACGGATATATCTCTTTCTAACTAATCACGTACATTACTGACATATAGGATATAATTCCTGTGACGTTCCAAATAATAATGTTGGGACTATTATTATGCATCTGTAAGCATGTGGACGTATGCATTAATAATATTGTAATATTCATTATGGGCATTTAAACTAAAATTCTTTTATACAGTAAATAAGATACGTACTTGCTCAATACTCAATGACAATTAACGCCTTGTGCTTTGTTCGTAACTCATTAGCGTCATAGTTAATATGCCAGACATAACAAATCTGTCCTTCATAACCAATGCCACCGTGGTCGGTGGAACTATGAAAACAAACGAGTCGTGCTTTTTAAGGGCTTTTGCTCAACACACAACCTTAGAGATTTGGTCTCCGGCATCAATGGCAATACTTTAAACATCTCTGGCGAGGGCTTCTACTTAGTAAAACTTCACTGGGGTCACAACACAAGTCGTAGGCGGAACTCTCAACCCACTTGAATGTGGTCCTGAGAGCCAAGAACAAGAGCGGCGGCCAAAAGGAGTAGCGTCCAAAATGAAGATTTTATGAGCAGCTACGCGTCGATGTTCGACGCAATGAATGTCATCCCGTGCAAGACTCTCAACTTCTAATTACGCGGAACCGGCGCCTAACGCGCTTTAACCTGTTTTTGTCCTCCGCAATTATATCTTTTCCAGCCGTAAAGTTGACGCACATACGCAGCTTTCAAAAAAGTCGCCTACATGGTCGAGGGGAATAAACTGATAGTGCAGGAGCACCTTCACCAGCAATGGGGTCTACGCCAACACGCACCATCTGCTGTGAAAAGTGACCGCGGTCGATTAAGCAGTGGAGTCAACCCTAAACCTATATGCGGTCAGCTGGAGATAATCATTCTTTCGCTGCATCAAAATGTGTCTTAAAGTTGAAGGGGTGGCAAGGAGGGAGTTATTATCACTACAACCACAACATGGATTCGGATACGTGTTCGCTCCAGTTCCCCTGCCATTATGCTATGAAAATCTTAGTTATTTGTTGTAAAAGACGTAACTTGCTGCGTCATAGTAATTGGGCATAAACACCCACAACGTCTAAGGCTACGGATATACAGCTCCACTGCTTTAACTCTTGACATGCCCGCCCGTCACCGTTTCAAACTCGTGCCAAAGCAGGGGCGGTAAAAGGTGAAGGAAAGCAATTTCAACCTCGCCGCCGCTGCCCACGATAAACCAGAGGTTTGCACTTCCATAGTCTGCAGAAACGCACAGTCTATCGCTAGACAATTAAAGAGCCATAACGCTGTACTATCTGCTTGACAGCTTGATCCAAAATAATCTCGGTGGAGTGTTAAACCATAAAGGTTTAATTCTGCCGCTATCCATAAGTAATTCCTATTTTTCCGGTTGCCCTTTAAGAACTTCATCAACAATTTTGCGGGGTCGGTCGTATCCCTAGGAAAATATATCAGAATGAATGACACTTGACTAAAACATTTTAGGAGTGAACTGTATATAGCCTTAAGAGGTAGTGTCTTTGTCGGCTATGCTGTAACTACCGTATACTGAGTTCTACATTCAAAATTTGACTATAATTGTCGAAAGGCAGTAACTGTTTAATGCTGCTGCTACCAAAAGAGACCCTTTCTCTGACTTTTCTAGACGAACGTCGTCAATACTTCTTTTTCGAGTCAAATATATCCATATATATAAACTATCAAGAACAATTCATGTCGAAATCACTTTGAGGGTGAACTTTAGGCTCCATATATAGTTTGAAGAGGAAATCTTATTGTGGGCTTCATTATCGGTAACAGATACCCATTTCACAAAATCGATTCACCAGATTTTAGTTCAACATAACCTTACGTTGGAATACGTCTTTATATAGGAATTGTCCAAAACACGCTAAAATCAAGATTCTCTATGTAAGGGTTCAGATGTTGTATATTATTGATAGGATCGATGGATATTGTGCCTGCATATCAAACCTGGTACCATACGTTGCCAGGAACGAATTTCTTTAAGATTTCTATCGTGGGCTAAACATATCACTAGAGGGAAAATCTGAAAGAAATACATGCTGAAATTCGTTAATTGGTGGATGTTAGGATCCAGATGTATACGTAAGATCGACTGTCTTACGGCCTGATTCATAACCCTATTTAACCCCCCAGTCTAATTTCCAGCAGATCGGCTAGACAACTTGTTTCTTAACGTTTGCTACTGTTGTAATAGATCCCTAACTAGGAACTTTCAAACACGGATGAAATAAAAATTGTGTATGTAGACGTTAAGGAGAATAGCTACATTCGATCAAAGGACTATCATGGTTTAATACTGCCTGTATCCCTAAAAACCATCCAATGTCTCTGATTGTTCTGGACGACCTGCATCAATTCTTCTATCGAGTTTCAGGTATAATGCTACATACAAAGTGACAAAAGCGTTACACACTGCAGTATACAAAATGTAATAAGGGCAACCATCTATGGTAAATGTGTATGTTTGAGAATTAGAGAGAAATACTGGATTGTACGCAAAGAGCTAAATATTCCAGTACCAAACAAAATACCGATAATAAATAACCGTGCGATAATTATAATGATATGTTAAATAACAAGTGTCAAAGAATGACCCATGCTAAAATCACGACACGCTAATTTCTCTCTTGAATCGTTTTTCTTGCTTCATATTTGTATTACTCATACATAAGCCTCTTTGAACCGAATGTTAGTATTTCCCACCATTCACCACATGACATGATCAAAGAATCCTACGTAAAGAAATTATTCCATCTCAAATCTCTAAACACGTATATGTAAAACATATCCAGAGAATTCCATTGTACTGATTTAATCCTTGCTATGAAAATCTTGCAAATAACTGTTAATTATATTGTATGTTCCGAGACTTTAGCTAATTTATCTGTTGGTTAAAATATTGTTCTAACACCAACTCTTCATAATAATAAAAGTAGTCTTTAAAATCAGCAAATGGAATCATAAGTACAAATAAAACATACTCCATGTTTTCTTTTACTCCTCTTTGAATATTTATGTAACATTTATTCACTATATGGCCTGTGCCATATTCCTCTTCCTCTCTCATTTATTTAACCGCCTATTTATCACAGGGCGACAAACAATTTTATCTCAAAACTTTTACTACTGCAAAAGCAGATCTCTACCTACAGTCGAACGGGATGAAATAAAGTTTATCTAAGATGGTTGTTATGCATTACATACTGCACTACGTCAATATTTCTTTTGTGGGTCAAACATTACCATAGGCTTATGATATCAAAGAATTATCCCAGTAAAGGTATTGTCGGGGTGGGCTGGAGCAGGTATATGGCTTTAAGATGTAATACCCAGGACGGTTTTGTGGCTACTTGCTTCACACTTATTTCTTGGAATCTGCTCAACGAATTTGCTCTAAACTTTGCACACTTTTGGACTCGGGCCTTAACTAGAGACTCTCAGATAATTGTTGAAATCAAACTGTTTTCTTAGTTGGGGTTTAATGGGTGCAAACTGCTGGCGGAATCGGTCTACTATCCACCTCCTGTACATAGCAGCTACCCATAATTCCACTCTTTTTTCTCTGAACTCCCTCGTCTAATTTTGTGAAGACTTCTTTTGTGAGTCGAAAATGTCACATGAAATTAGAACCTGTAGGATGGGTCCACTTCAAATTCCTCTCAAAGAGTGTTGTTCCATATATGAATTTAAGAGGTAATCACCACTTTCGAAATCGGTTCAAAGGATTTTCTGTAAACTTTCCCAACTATTGAAGGAGACCCCCAACTAGAAACTGTCAAATAGGGGTTCGGATGGAAATACTTTAGGAAGCGTCGATAATTTTCATATAATCGGTAATCTATCTGTATTCATTTTATATAGATGGCACCAAAAATAATTGTACTATTTATCGAGCTGTGTCAGAATAATGTGATTAGGAGCGCTCAAAGTTAATATAGCATTTTTTCAAGTCGGAAATAAGTGGTAACCTAATCCTTTTAAATTCGAGAATAAGAAATAAGTAGCCTTTTCGATGTGAATAAGGAATAAGGTGATAACTTGATGTAAACATTATATAATCGGGAATAAGTAACCAGTCACTTACTATTTATTGAATGTAGAATAAGAAATAAGGAATAAGTAACCAACTTGATATCAATCAGCAAATTCAAACGCCAGTCACCTGATATATTTGCCATTAAGCCTGTTGAACTCGAAACATATCGAGAAAGTTGGGTCCCTACGAAATTGTTTTGTGGTGACCTAGGGAAATTACGAGAATTTACAACATATTGTCGGATTGAAAACGTGTTGTCCACACAATAATAATATTAGAATGAGTAGTATGATCTGTCAGGTAGGGTATGTTGTCAAATAAAGTCGTAATAGAAGGTATATATAATGAGAGAAGTGAGCAATCAAATATCGTTCTATTTTGGAGTCATTCTTATCTCTTATGTTCCTGTCCTAACATCAAATTTGCAGACATATTTTGTGATATACTTAGATATTATCTGAGTTGAAAAAAAACAAAACAAAACACATAAGTCTGGACTTATCAATGGAAATAGAAGGTGATCAGTTTTTGGACTATTTGATATTATCTTGGACCTATTGTGAATTATTGAAAGGAGTT
>JAECUM010039799.1:0-16202 GCA_016617855.1 Megalonaias nervosa | reverse complement strand
AAAAAATCAACAACAGTTCGAGACTATTGTTTACGAGCAACAAATGAAAGGTACAGTGTCCGAGTAAGAATGAACTAAATTATTTCTTCTACATTCCATCTATTTCCATTAAACTAAAAACTATATGACAAAAGAATCTAAAATGGCTATGAAAATTTATGAAACTAGATTGCCTAGGCATACAAAATCTGGCCATTATTCAACTCGTTTAATAAATTCAGTATTAAATCATTAACCATTTGAGATCCTTTTTATATTATTCGAAAGGCACACTTAAAGAAATATTAAAGGCAAGAACGGTGTGGATTGTTTTACATAAATAAAAAAAAAAAGCTCCATCAGAGACTAAAATATCTTAGAATCGCTGTGAATGATTATTGACCCAAGTGTCAATAAACACCACTTTCTACATTGTAATAGCTCTCGAAATAGACATTTACTTGTTCAAATCTGTGCAGAACAAAGATACATCAAAGTAGTTAAGTGAAAGTACCGTTTTATGTATGAAATTAAACATACTAAAGGGATCCGAATGATAACGTTAGATAATGTATAAAATCTAGCTTAGGGATCCGAATGATAACCTTAGATAACATACAGAATCTAGCAAAGGGATCCGAATGATGACCTTATATAATATACAGAATATAGCAAAGGGATCACAGTGATGAGATCAAAACTATTTCTCCTGATGAATGAAAACACAATACAATGCTAATTTTCCTATTGTCAATGAATTGGCAAATGGTGTAAAAAGAGCAACTCTATTTAGGGCTGAGCGCATGGCCGTTTGGGTTGGGGTGCTGGTACGTGAGAGCTAAGCGATGGGTTGGTACGTGCAATCAAGGCGATGGATGCCGTAACCCGCGGACCTGGGTTCGGATCTCTGTATGCACGACTTAAAAATTTTCTAACCTGAATGATAATATTCACATAATGTTATGAAGCATTTAGGATCAAGGTATATCAGATTCTTCTCTGTTCGGTGTGTGTCTGTATAGAGTTGCGGACACACACACACACACACACACACACACACACACACACAGATATATTTATATAATTTACCATTTAGTACATAAGATAAGAAAGTTACCGAACTATTACGAAATATTGTTTGTGTTATGTGATCATATATTTAGTATTGACAAATTTAGGTTATCTATGAAATAAATATATCTCTAAGACTGTAATCTGATACTAAAATTCAAGTATAGTATGTCTAACTTGTCCTCTTTACAGGAGTGAAGGACCTCATGCCATACCTGGGTATAACCAAATTACCTCTCGGCGTCACGCAGGTTACAGATCGAAATGGAGCCTTCAACATCTCTAAAATGGCCAAACCTTTTTCTCCTCTAGTTTCCATTTTCCGGTCAGGACTACCTCAAGATTTCTCTCTCATGACTACCGTTGTCTTTCCAAGACACACTTCGGGTTTTTTCATGACATTAAGCGACTTGATGGGCAAACAGCGTCTTGCGATCCAGTATGGCTCCTCAAGTGTTGTCTTTCAGTATTATGACCAAAACAATCTTCCTGGGGAGAAATCTCCGAGTTTTGATGTGCAGATAAGTGATAGCACATGGCACCAGGTAGCTTTTAGTGTCAAAGGCAATAAAATCGCTCTCTACCTCGACTGTGATACAATAATTTCAAAGCCGTTTCCACGATCTCAGCATTCCTTCATAGGAACTACCCTAATGCTTGCCATTGGACCATATTTCGCAAGGTACGGATTTCCGTTTGAGGTAAGCGCTTATGTAATTTCTTTTCTTGATCATATTGGTTGACAAATTTCTTGACTGTGTACTGCTTCTAAAACTTTAGCTTTATTATTCACACTAATCTGTTATTAGTTCATTCTCCTTGATAATAAACCGCTATGCAGAGCAGGATCAGGTCAAGGGGGGGGGGGGCGGGGTTCCAAAATTTCAAAAGGGTCCTGACATTTCTCGAAAGTGCACCAAAGCAAGTTTGTATCTATTCACTCAAAGTGTGCATAATACCCCAAAGAGGTGCGCAAGAATTAAACGATGGTCAAAGTGACGTACAAGTGACTGAACGTTTGTGTAAATGTATGCTTCCTTTGCCTGGTGGGTCTCCTGAAACTTCGGACGCTCCCCTTCTCAATTCCGCCCTGTTACGATAGTTACCGTTACTCAGATAAATTTACTTTATTGCAGCAGTGGTCCCCAACCCTCAGGTCGCGACCGAAATTAGGGTCGCGAGGACATTATCACAATGTCGAAACGAGATCTTGAGGTTCAGAACAAAATATTTTTTAGGATCGAAGGCCAAAAATGTTAGGAACAACACTGAATTACTGTGATGAAGTTTAAATAAATAAATAAATAAATAAATAAATAAATAAATAAAAACAGTTTGATTTCCGACGATCAATTTCTGGTGTCCTATATAATTTTAAAAATCATGTGTCATTTCGATGTGTTTTATGGGCCCATTGTAGACGATTATATCCCGCATACAAATATCCCATAGCAGGGTACTACTTTTTGTTATTGCATATTGGGGATGAGATGATTGTTTAAATGTTCTTTTTGCGATTAACATGAACATTTTGTTAATTGCTTGATAAAGTCTACTCTTAAATCATGGTCGTCTAATCTGCTTCAATTATATACCAAAAAAGCCTGGGTCATTCACATCTGCCTTGAATAAGTATTATTTTTATTTTCTTCTCTTGATCGGAGTATGATCTATATGTTTGTCGACAACCTAAATCATAAAACAAATACCTATAAAACGTTTGCGTGAAAATGAACTATGGTATTTTCTGTCTACAACATGGCGATTTTCATTAGTAAAATACCCTGAACACGATTTTCTACGTATATCCATCTCATTTCACTGGCATGGCGATAAGTAATTATTTTAGATATACATTAATTTGTGCTTTCAAACAAATATAATAAGCATGCATTTCATATCCAAACTTTTAATAACCCATTACATGTCATTACAATGCAAGGTGCAGTAGGAAACATTTTTATTATTAATTGCCACGCAATGTGGTACTAATTACAAGCACGGAGAACGTTTTAGAGTCACTGGGTAATCATTGGAACTTTGTGGTAAGTCTGTAGTGGTAAGCCAACTTAGTAGCAAGTGGGTCAAAGGTAAGTCAACTTCGTAGTAAGTCGGCAAAGGCAAGTCAAATATGTAACAAGTGGGTAAAGGTAAGCCAGCTTAGTAGCACATTGTTAAAGGTAAGCTAACTTAGTAGCTAGTGGGTAAAGGCAAGCATACTTATTAGCACGTTATTAAAGGTAAGTCAATTTAGTAGCAAGTTATTAAAGGTAAGCCAACTTAGTAGCAAGTGGGTACAGGTAAGCATACTTAGTAGCACGTTGTTAAAGGTGAGTCAGCTTAGTAGCAAGTGGGTAAAGGCAAGCATACTTAGTAGCACGTTATTAAAGGTAAGTCAGTTTAGTAGCAAGTTATTAAAGGTAAGTCAACTTAGTAGCAAGTGGGTACAGGTAAGCAAGCTTAGTAGCAAGTGGGTAAAGGTAAGCAAGCTTAGCAGCAAGTGGGTAAAGGTAAGCCAGCTTAGTATCAGGTCGTTATTAGAAATCCGACATAAAGCATTTTAAACATTAAATTTTAATTTGCATTCTTGATACTGTAGAATTTTAGGACAAACACTGTCAAACATTATGAGAGACACTGTAGAATGTTGGGACGAACCCTGTGGAGCTTTAGGACTTAAACTAGAATTCTAGGAGAGACACTATAGAACTGTAGGACAGACACTGTAGAGTTTTGGGACAGACACTGTGGAGCTATAGGACATATCCTTATATTTAATTTTGCAGTACACGACGAAGAGTGGTAAAATAAAATCATTGAAAAAGTTAAAGAAGAAGAAGAAAAGTGACATAATATATAACACAAATTATATAGAGCGTTTCATCTTCAATTCAGTGTAGCATGAACGGTAGAAGCACTGTGCAAACTATATGATCCACGTAAAATATCTGATGTATAATGTTTTTTTTTGTTTTTGGTTGTTGTTTTTGTTGCTGTATTGTTTGATTTTTTACTTTATCTTTTGAAATATAACAGGAGTGTTGTTATCTCCTGAGTTATAAGAAGCAAATAAATCGTTGTCTTTTCTATCTTATTCAGCATATTATTATCTAATTTACAGGGGGCTGTGGAACAATTAACAATTTCACCTGATCCAGATTCGGCAAAACTACAATGTAATCCAGTCGATGATAACAAGGTATGTACAGTGTAATCCAATCAAGAATACCATGGTATGTACAGTGTAATTTGGTCGAGAAAACCAACGTATGTACAGTATAATTCAGTCGAGGATACCAAGGTATGTACAGTGTAATTCAATCGAGGATACCAAGGTTATGTACAGTGTAATTCTGTCGAAGATACCAAGATATGTACATAGACTTAATCACAATATTATGCGAAACTATGATGTAATCCGGTAAAAGAAACCAAGGTATGTACAGTGTAATTCAGTAGAAGATACCAAGATATGTACAATGTAATGCAATAAAGATTAACAAGGTATGTACATTGTAATCCAGTCGAGTATATCAAGATATGTACAGAGTAATACAGTCGAGGATATCACGGTATGTATAGAGAAATTCAGTCGAAAATACTAAGGTATGTACAATGTAATCCAGGCGACGATACCAAGGTACGTACAGTGTAAGCCAATCGAGGATACAATGTTATGTACAGTGATTGGAGCACAAGATTCGGATGTATATAAAAACAAATTTTGCGGAACCATTGTTTAGGACGAGCCCAACAGAGCGTCACACGCAATACCATGACGAAAAGATAGACACATTTGGCATGAGAAAATGTTTCATATAAATTTTAATATACCTTGAAATATAACCGCTCCGGTGGCCTAGTGGTTAGATCGTCCGCCTCGGATGCGGGAGATCGCGGGTTCGATCCCCGGCCGAGTCATACCAAAGACTTTAAAAAATGGTACTAACAGCTGCCTCGCTTGGCGCTCAGTATTAAGAGGTTAGTGTTAGGACTGGTCGACTTGGTGTCAGGATAATGTGACTGGGTGGGACATAATGCCACATGTCTGCGGCATGATGCCCCAGTGCTAGACATCACTATAAATTGTCACACTGCAGACATCATAGCGATATAATTGAAAAATTGTCAAAGCTACGTTAAAAATCTAAATCACACACACACACACACACACACATATCTTGAAATATAGATGCAGTTTAAATACTATTCATCCATCCATACAAACATCTATACGTGTTCTGTATCTATTTCCAAAATGTTGCTAAATTCTACCCAAAACTTTTTGATTATTTTCAGATATTACAAGAGCAAGCAGTGAAAGATGATGGTCAGTTAGATGTAAATATTGTCAATGATTTTAAATCGTCCACCCCTGCACCACCTAAACCAACTGCCACACCAATACCTCGCCTTACAACCCAAGGAAGAAGAAAGGAAACAACCACAGGTACCATTATTATCTCCTGTTGAAAGAGTTTTCTGGATGATCTCGGATTATTGGCTACAGTAGTGTCGTTCTGTTTTGAGGATGATCACAGTTAAATATGTTTATACATACCAGCTTTCTCATTATGTCAAAATGTGATTTTTGGGGGGTGGGGTGGGGTGGATGGTGTGGGTGGGTTTGTTACAATTACATGTACATAGTATAGCAATCCATACAGTTGTCAGTTTCAATGTGCTCCAGTTGTTTAAAATGTGAAACGGTGTTTAGAGATTGAAAATGTACGGCAGTGTCGATGTAATAATTTTACTTGCTAAACATTTGTTGTCGCCTTTAATATTCTTTAAATAGGGTACTGGCATCTTTGTGTTCCCGAAGTCATTTAAGTAGCTTTTCAATAGCCCAATTTACATTTGGTAAATAGCATTTGATCAAAAGCATCTCTGTCTGTCTCTGTCTGTCTGTCTGTCTCTGTCTCTCTGCCTGTCTCTGTCTCTCTGTCTCTCTCTCTGTCTCTCTCTGTCTCTCTCTCTCTCTCTCTCTATATATATATATATATTACCAAAAATGGCTGACACAATTGTTTTGAAGTCCATATTTAATATTCCGTCGTTTCTTCTCATCTTAACTACCTATGCTTTCAAGGTAGCCATTCCTGCGTTCATGATTAACGTACTAGGCTAGCATTATGCTGCTAGAGGAATGTATCTTGAAAGAGCTCCCTAAACACGTGCTGTGTAACGTCATTCATGTGGAGTTTTCATCTGTTGTCCCTTCAGAGCTCCTCAATGAATGGTCCTCATGGTCCTCATGGTCATCGTGCAACGTCACGTGCGGTCAGGGCGTGCAGACGAGATCAGCTTACTGCAGAAACAACGCTCTTAACAGCCTTGAGTGTGTTGGCAAGAACGCTGCAAGAACACAAACAAGAGCCTGTGATCTCGGAAAGTGCGAATGTATTCAAAGTATGAATTCTGCTTAATTATTTTCAGAAGATATCAATAATTTATCACATAGTCTGTACACTTTACATATAGCGTGTGCAGATTAATATTTTTTATATTACTATATTACCAAACGTTAACGTAATCATTTTATGTGCTTCCGATCGGTCCAAATAAGCCCATGAAATTCTTGGGCAGTATTCTCTTTACTGATTGGCCGCAATCGTGGGAAAATTTTCTTTACCCCGCCTTATGGAACTTTTTCTTTCTGCTAACACTATGAATATTTTGGCGGCCATTTTTCGAATCGACTGATCAAATGGAATTGAAGAAAAAAGGTCACGTCTTTCTGAATATCGCGAATTTACCCCACTGGGGCTCGTTATGCTATGTATTATCATGCGCTGAAAAAATGGCGTTCAACCCCAAACAACAACAACGAGAAATAAAATTAATGATATTGGTCCATTGATAGCGTGCATGATGGGAGGAGTGGGCGGTAATCGTGAAACAAGGAATTCGTCCTATATAAAAGAATGATTTAAATGTTAACTTCTAGAAGCGAATAAACTCACCTCTCTTCATACAAGAACGTAGACATAAACCGGTCTCTCAATTGGCAGCGTTAGGCCTATCAAAACCACAGTATTTTTACGCGGTAAAATAGCTCACACGATATAATATCTCTTACATGATGCAATTCCCACTGTCTCCTTGTTCCAAATCAACTAATGCAAATATCCTGTCACAAATACATTACAGTAAATATGGAATTTCATCATCCGGTAATAATCCTTTTACATGAATATCCAACAACGTCCAGTACTGAAAGTGACATACCGTAAGTATCAACATTGTTGCCTTGATCGTCTATCCTCAATGAATCAAACTATATGATATCACAAGGAACATCCATACACATTCTGTGTTCGGAAACGATATTTTCTAAGTAAATTGTACTATTCATTATGAAGGACAATTACTATTTTTATTCTAATTTGTAAAAGAAAATCTGTTTTTAAATATTGTTGGTTATACAACTGCCCAAAAATCGACAACAGTTTTTTTTTTTACTATTTTTTTATGCGCAATAAATTAAAGGTACATCAAAGTCAGAATGAACGAAAATATTTCTTCTTCTTTCTGTCTATTTCCATTTCAATTTAAAAAAAAAACTGTGATAAACAGAATTTCAAATGAGTAATGATTTAATATTAAATGTATGAAACTCTTTGAATAATGTCCAGCTTTTGCTTGCCAAGGCTCGCAGGAGTTTCGAACCCGCAACCTCCCGCGTCCGGGGCGAACGAGATTTTAGTTGCGTGAAGCATCAGACAATTGGCAGGGAAGACCATTTTTTTTTATACGTATGCAGTCTAGATCATTCCGGACTGGTATGTTATCCATTTAATGCAGGGGTCTCAAACACACAGCCCGCGGGCCGCATGCGGCCCGCAAAGCCGTATCATGAGGCCCGCAAAATGATCGGCGTCACAAGGTGTTATGAGAGATAACAAAGGTGGTGCGGCCCTTGGGCAATCAAAAATGCTCTCATGCGGCCCTCAGGGTGGTTTGAGTTTGAGACCCCTGATTTAATGGTTTGAAAACCATTACATAAGTCATTTATTTACTCTAACATGTATGCCATTTTTATAACATATATTTTCAGCAGTTTACATGCCTACTTAACAAACGTGTTAATTCCGACTAAACCCTACAGCTAACAAAGGTCATTTATATAAGTTTATATCCTACAGACACGCAGCTAATCAAAATGCATTATTGTGTTTGGTACCTTCTTAATGTATCACACAACTCAAATGTAGCACCCGGATGTTGCAGCAAGCATTTAACCAAAACAGATGATATCCAATTACTGTTCCTATATAGGTAGTCAGGGCATGCAACATTATTCGAGCATTACAACCTTTCTTTCAGCATCTTGCTCGTATTCGTGTCTTAATGGCGGCACCTGTAACATTACTACAGGATGCATATGCAGGGATGGCTACGAAGGAAAGCAATGTGAAAACGGTAAGCATGGAGTCTAAAAGTGTTAATTCAGGCAACATATTAGGGATTCTTACATACATTCTAGACCAAATTCCCTCATTAATGCACGTATGTATGTCCACCGGCAGACTTTTAATTGGAGTTTGTAAGTGGTTTGTTAGATGGACAGTGAGTAAATTTAACACGTGCCACTAAATAACACATTTGCTTGCTTTTGTAATTTCATACTTTACACACAGAACCGTCAGTTTGAAACAACAGAAAATTGTTTGATGAATTCCATGTATTCACTGAGTAGACTCGCGTGCTTTAATGAAAGTATACATCATCATTATCAACTAGTTAGCGCTGTATGCAGTTTCCAAAACTGTTCGATGTTGAACACGAATCAGACTGGATAAGGAATGGATGGGTAAATTATATTGACACTTTTGTGAAGCGTTGTATTAATATCTAAGTTTTAAACAACTCAAGCTTGGATCAACTTCCGTTATTATGTAGTGCAAATGTTATATTATCTGCCCATTAGGTTCGATAATTCTAGGAAGATATTTCTCTATTTCAGTTATCTGTAACCCTAAATGTCAGAATGGTGGAAGATGCGTGTCGCCGAACTTTTGTGCTTGTCCAGAGGGATTTAAAGGGCCACTGTGTGAATCTGGTTAGCAAATATATATTGAAGTGAAAATTCGATGATGAAAATTATGAATTCATAACTTTCTAAGCATGGACTTGCCATACAAATTTATAAATAACAATAAGAATCGTTACAGATGGAAAATCTGTCAATGGGACAGTGTAGACATTTTAGTATTCTGCCTTCTGGAGTTTCAGTCTTTATTTGTGAACCTTTTTTTTTTTCTTACCACGAGGTCAAATAAGACGTAAAGTGTAATGTAATGTTGACATTTCAAATACGTTCAAATGCGAAACTGGCAGATATGTCACAATTGTAATTACTTGTGATTTTTCATCGTTAATAATTATTCAAAATCCATCCTGCTGAAAATTATGCTGAATTCTAAGGCAAACTGGTAGGAATATTTCTTTTGCTCTTTCACCAGTTGTCTGTGACCCACCATGTTTGAACGGAGGCAGATGCATACGATTGGGTGTCTGCGCATGTCCGTATGGTTATATGCCACCCGACTGTTCTCGTAAGTAATGGTTAGAAATAGAATAATTGTACCTTACGTTTATTGGTAACTATATTGATTACAGTGTTCTAAACCTCTTTGATACGGTCAGTTGCAAAGCGTATACCTTTTTATCTAGAGGACAATCTGACCAGTGCAGGAAATATATATTTGTCAATTTTAAATGACTAAAATTACTTTCAAGTTATGAAGTCCATATTCAGATTTACCATACTAATTTGCTTGTTTTCTGTCGCTAAGTCATTATTTAAGTCACATGTTGCGAAGACATTATTTAAGTCAAATGTCGCTAAGTCATTGTTTAAGCCACCTGTCGCTGAGTCATTATTTAAGTTACCTGACACTAAGTCATTAGTTAAATCACTTGTCGCTAAGTCATTATTAAAGTAACCTGTCGCTAAGTCATTATTTAAGTCACCTGACACTAAGTCATTATTTAAGTCAGTTGTCGCTATGTCATTATTTAAGTCATCTGACACTAAGTCATTATTTAAGTCACCTGTCGCTAAGTCATTATCTATGTCGAATGTTGCTAAGTCATTATTTAAGTCAAATGTTGCTAAGTCATTATTTAAGTCACACGTCGCTAAGGCATTATTTAAGTCATCTGACACTAAGTCATTATTTAAGTCAGTTGTCGCTAGTCGTTATTTAAGTCATCTGACACTAAGTCATTATTTAAGTCACATGTCGCTAAGTCATTATCTAAGCTGAATGTTGCTGAGTCATTATTTAAGTCAAATGTCGCTAAGTCATTATTTAAGTCACCTGTCGTTAAGTCATTATCTATGTCGAATGTTGCTGAGTCATTATTTAAGTCACGCTTTAACAAACATATATGTTAATATAAAAATCCGTATTGTATCCGCGACACCTTGTTTGAGAAAAGCGCAAAGTGTGTACTTGGTCTAATTGTATAAACTCTTGTCATTTTTGTCCCTTCTGTTTAGCCACTTGTGCGTTTCCTTGCCACAATGGAGGAAGATGTATCCGCCCCAACAAATGCAAATGTCCGCTTGGGTATAAGGGGAGGGACTGTACTGAACGTAAGTAGCCAGTATTTATGTAATCTAGGATCAAAGATTGCTGATTCATGAATTATTCTTAACACGCTTCCGCAAGGGGTTGTTGTTACTCAAGTGGGAAACCTATGTATCACATATCAGTTTCTATCTAGAAAATGGGATGATGGGTAATTAAAATAGCATTAATCACATTCTTTGGACTCATTTAAAAATAAAATCTGGATTGCAGAAATGTGAGAAGAAGAAAATAACGCACTGATTTCGTTTTGATTTGAATGAATTGGTATCCAGATTTGACATCACCGCGACTACGGAGCATTTACTGAAGGTTATGAGAAGAAAATGCCTATCAAGCTACCTAATCGTTTTCAGAGTTACACTTCAAGTAGCCCGCCATTTAAAACAGTCCACTTTTTTGTAAATCAACGCTTACTACACAGTCTGAATAACGTGATCATTATATGATGACATCATCGATATGTCGGCTCACTTTTAAACTGTATCGAAGCACTATTAACTCTTCTACAAGAGGATGGACATAAAATTATATGGATGCTACTTCTGTCTCTTATTAAATAATAAAAATGAAAAATGCAGATACAATTTTAATAATTTCAATAACATCCATACTTAAGAAAATCATACAGTCAATGAAAGTATATGAGATCTTTAGAAATCGTTAGCGATGTCTGACCTGCCTTAAATCGGTAGCGATGTCTTACCTGCCTTAAATCGGTAGCGATGTCTGACCTGCCTTAAATCTGTAGTGATGTCTTACCTGCCTTAAATTGGTAGCGCAAGCCTTCTGTTGTGAAAAGCCAATGTGAAGTCGAAAAATTTATTATATTGAAAAACTTCACGCACACCATACTCTTTTCTATTTTGTTTGATGAAAGAAGTCTATGATCTTCAAACTGTGCAGTTTGATGAATTTTTAGATATTTATGTAGCTCTTATTGTATGAACAATTGGCGACAGAGTATTATTTCACATAGTTTTCTGTGCATGGCACTTCGGGATAGATATAAACTAAGCATAGCACAAACAATGCACAGAAACCTTCAAAGCTGTGAATACTTTAGGATTACTTGAACCAATAGCTAAAAAATATATATTTTTCAAAACGTTACATATTCCAGCATTTCAGGAGTAATCATACTTTATCGTTATGTCAATTAAATTTTTTATTAGTCTCTCTTTCAGTTCTTCATAATTGCAAGTTGTTACGAAGCTTTTGCCATTGTAGCAAGCGTTTAGATTGTTAAAACATCATCATGTTTCACAGAAAACGAGGGGGTTATTAGTTCTTGCCACCAGAATGAAGTACTGATGTATTCATGCGCCCTTCTTGTGCTTTTTGACAATATTTATAAACAAATTTAACCTGTAGTTCTGTTATTTATTTCTTCATATTCGTTATTATTTTTTAAGAAAAACTATCAGTAATTACTGTTATTTATTTCTTCATATTCGTCATTATTTTTTTAAGAAAAACTATCAGTAATTATAAAAATTGAACTTCTTATCTTACAGGATTCATGAAGGCGTTAAGCCTGAAAGCTGATTACACACTACATGAATGGTTGTTTCTACAGTCATTCGTACATTGTGCAATCAAACTGTAGTCATCGTGACTTCGGGCATCATGTAAAATATGCTGTTTAGTTCTGAAATATTTTTCTTATGCATTTAACGTGTGAAGATTTTGGCAATTTATCATTAAATCTGCTTCATATAATGAGAGTTTATGATAGAAATGTCTCAGTCAACGGTTGTTATACATGCTGTTTATGATAGAAATATCTCAGTCAACAGTTATTATACATGCTGTTTATGATATAAATATCTCAGTCAACAGTTAATATACACGCTGTTTATAATAGAAATATCTCAGTCAACAGGTATTATACATGCTGTTTCAATTATCCATTTAAATTGTTGAAATTATGGATTTTAAATTAAATTATAACTTTTTAATTTAACAAAGTCAGTGAAAAGACCCGTTAATAATCCGAAAGATTTTTAATTGTGTGTCTATTTTTCTATTTTATTGTGTTATAGTAATATAGACAAAAATGTCTAAAGTGTGGCTCAGTTTAGATTACTACTTATACTTCAATATGTCGTATTGATGATAAGTATGAAACCTAGTGGCATATATTTCTACAGATAAGTAAAAGATCCTATCGCGACTTTACGTAGCGAGAGAAGTCAAAGGTTTGTTCGATTTCGTCTTTCCAGCAAGTTCATGAGATAAATATGTCTCAGTGGTTAGTTATACCGATGGTTCAGTGAAAATTAATTATCACGAATCAACATAATTTTAAAGCCGCATTTATGTAAAGTAAATATAATATTTTTTACATTTTATCTTCACTTCCTTCTCATTCTTCTATGTTTCAATCAGATATTCCTTTTTCTATTTTATCATAATCTAGCGGTTTGCAAGGATGGTTGTTTCAATGGAGGAACATGTGTGGCACCGAAAACATGTTCTTGTCCCAGGGGTTTCAGTGGATCCAGATGCCATATGAGTAAATGAAATTATTTTTTTATCTACTTCAAGCTTTTACACACAAAAGTGAAAGCATAAATAGTTTCGTCTCGCTACAGAAACTTTATAAGGCATTATCTGGGAAGTCACCATGAGGATGCCAGAGTATCAATTTTTCAGGACACTAATAAATAATCACTGACGCACATTAAGAAATATTTGTCCATAATGTATCACGATATAATTACATGTTTAGACCTTTTCTGAGGTGATTTGGACGTTTTAATTCTTAATTGTTTTATCACACTATTTCAAAGAAATCTTTAATTTGCTTAATAACTATACAAAATGTCATTTCAAGTACTAGACTTTAAGAAAATTGAGGATATTTAAAGTTTTTTAAAAGTAGATATAATAAATATTTCACGAGGTAAATAGGAAACATTGCATTTTCAAGTGTGGCGAAGTCGCAAGTGATCATGCAAAGTGTTTCCGATTCATTGGTGAAGTGTTTCCTTACATATACCCCAAAAGCCGTAGATTTTCATTTTATCGTATATTTTAAGGCAAAATCCACCGACTTGCCTGGATTTGTTTTTCTTCTTTCTGTGTCAATCCGTTACTACATCATGAAAATGAAGTTCCCCAATTTTGAAATACTTTTAAAACAATGACCTTTTCAATGTTTGCCTGAACATACAATGGTTAAATTGTGTATTTTGTAAAATTAATAACTGTTTTTAAACGAAGATGAAGGGAGTATTTAAAAAAAAGAATTTAATGAACACATGTCTTGCGCGGATTGATTACAGTGAGTATTACTGGTGTTGGGCTGTTGTAGAAACATTACCGAACTGTTGTATCCAACAGACTATAGAGCGTAATATCTACAAACAAAATAATTTAATGATTGTGTATTTACTTTTATGGATTTTGGTTCTTTATTTTGTTTATTTCTACATTCAAACGCAAACTGTGCGACCTTTGCAAGTTTGCATTCCAGTAAGGTAACAGATGCTGAACCCATATTTCTGTCGTCATATAATCTTGGAATTCCAACCAACACTCATCAGTGCCCGGTTTGTCCATAGTTTTCAAAGATGATGATGGGTGTAATAAGAGTTAAATTTTTTATACAGTTTTTAAATACGTTTAGCTTTACAGTGTGAATGAAATTTAAACCGAACTGGGATTTATGCGATTTGGTACGTTTAAGAACATCAACACGCGGACGTCAGAGAAAACACTTAAATAGTTCCATTCTGGTATGTGATACGGAAATGCTGCTTGAACGTCTGTATCGAACTCCAGATTGGATCCGTATAAAATAAATTCTTGTATGAACCAAAATAAGAAGTTGATACTTGTTTTATGATATGACTTTTAATTTGCTACAGCTTTTTATTCGTTTTAGCAGTAAAATCATTATATAACGTTTGAAGTATACACCAGATAGAATTGCATAGCGGTGGTCCAATGAAAAATAAACTTTTAAATCATACTGTACGATGAAAATATTGATTTAAATGGTTGCAAGAAGAAAGTCCCACATTACTACTACAACAACAACAACGGCTACTATTACTAATAATAAGAAGAAGAAAATACAGATATAAATAAAGATAAGTTAAAAATGCTAAGATTTCAGTGTTAAAACTGATTTAAATGAAAGTAGGAACAGACGAAAGAAGGAGCAGACGATTGGATAAACAGACAGGAAATAAGACAGACATGCAACAAAACGTTTGCTTATAAGTTATGTGTGACGCATACTAAGCACGATCGCATAATCAAAACATAACGCTTCATTGTCGCCTTTAACCCTCCGAATCTCTGACGTAAATTCGACTATGAAGTGACGTCTTATATCAACCTAACGTGCGTATGTGAGGGTAATGTCTTAAAACGATAGTTTCGGGCGATTTAATCAATCAAAACACAGCAAACTGTGAAGTCATTTCAAAACGAGACCTATTAACATAACTATCATCACATTCGGAGACGGTAAGATTTGGTAATTTTCGAGTCAGTTGTTTTCGAGATAATCATACAATTCAAGATTAATCAAACTGTGGTACCATCGCACTCAGACGTAATCATATCCGAAGCGGATTCTTATAGTACCGTCAACGGAACCTCAGCATATGAAAAAATGTTTTCTTTCAAATGTTAGCGAAATAAATTTTTTGTTTGTAAAAAAATGTCAGTTCTATGAGGCCAACTGCTCGAATGCGTTGGCATTTTATAGTGATTGAATCAAACATTCGACTGTATGAATTATAACCTGTTCAGTGGCATCTCCAAGCGGAATGATGGAGCTTTCGTATTTTGTTCCTTTCAAATCTCGTTGTATTATTCCAATTCAAAGTTCTACAAAGAAAGCATCCACACGGTTGATAGGCTGCCTCAATAACTGCTGGGCCTTTACATCTATTTTCTCTTTCACGCGTACTGGTACAATGCGTTTCTCTTTATGCATAATTAGTTTCAAAACCCGCCAATGTAAAGTTTGAAGGAATATATTTATTTGCTGGTAATGAATTCAGACATTGTTTATCCATTTCAGTTGAGTGTAACCCTCCGTGTCAGAACCGAGGTGCATGCGTCTTTCCAGGAGTATGTAGGTGCAAAAAAGGCTACGCAGGAGAATTGTGCGACAGACGTAAGCAGAAGATTCTGTATTGCATAAAGGGCGTAAGAGTTACAGTGACATCATCTATGAATGTGTTTTTAGATACTTAGAGAATGTGTGGCGACTTTCCTCGAGCTATTGTGTGAAAAGTCAATATTTTTCAGCGATTATTTTGATTTCAGCAATAAGTAATACAATACCATTTTCCCTGAACATTGAATTTTATTTCACGGAAATACCGTAAATATTAAAAAGGAAACAGATATTTTAAAGGCTTAATGAAACAACTTTATGACGTTCTAACAATAGAATGGTTCAAAGGGACTATTTTCGTACGTCTCGGCTTTCCTTCACACACACACACACACACACACACACACACACACACACACACACACACACATATATATATATATATATATATATATATATATATATAT
>JAECUM010039797.1:0-39112 GCA_016617855.1 Megalonaias nervosa | reverse complement strand
TTACACTTTCGTTCAATTTTTCAGATACAAACATTGTAGCGATATGACTGAAAAGTTGTTAAAGCTACATTAAAAGTCCAAGTCACACACGGACACACACATACCATGTTCAACTCGATGGCGTCCCGCATTGTAAGTCATTGGCAATTAGTGAAGGGTTGCATGTTGATAACATTAGTAGCCGAAATGTGATTGAGTTCTTTATTACACCTGAGTTCTCAAAACGACAAAATGTTTCTTTGCCTCTTAACACAATCAAAAACTATGCCAGTCTGTCATTAGCTGTGCGTAAGAGGGTGTTGATTCTAAATCTCAATGGTGTCAACCAATACGATCCTCGTCCATGTATAATAAATAACTGGATTGTTACTTTTTGCACACAAATATTTGCCAAAGAACTATGTAAGAAAGTCATTTCCGAAAAATCCGGTAAGCGCTGGTGAACAGCAAACCGTGTATGATTACATTAAACACGCACACAGACACAAACACACATGGCGGAGACAGCCCTAGGGAAATTAACTCAGGCAGCATTTTAGTTACGTTATCTGAGGCAAGGCTGACATCACAAATACATGAGTGTCCAAATTTTAAAGAACAAACAACAAAAATGCCCTAATCATGTATCAAACTTTGTTCTACTTAGAAAAAAGAAAGAAACCTTTAGTTCTTTATTAATGTGCAAATTAAAATTGTTATATATTGTTTTTCATCCAATTTTCAAACATTTACATTATTAAGCAACATTTGTTCTCCTCAACAACGTGTTTTGTTTTTCAAACTTACCTTACATATCGAAAATGCTGTGCTTAAAATTTAGTGTGTTTTATATCTCCTCTGTAGCTGTTATCAAGATAAGTTCATATTGATGTTATTTGTATTTGCATCCTAAGGTTGATATAGGATGGTTATTGAAGTTATTCAGATTTTCATACTTAGGTCGAACTAGGATGGCTATTGATGTTATTTTTATGTTCAGACTAAGGTCGGCATAGGATGGCTATTGCTACCTAAAAAATTGATTGAGTTTCAAGCTACTGACACAATGTCTGAAAAGATGTTCCCTCCGATAATCATTGCGCCAATTATGTCAACAAACCGTCTGAACACAGATAAAATTTTGCAAGTACCTATTATTGTATGGGCTCTTTGTATTTAAACCTCCGTTTACAGCCTTCTTAACATTTAGTTATTAGTTGTTGAATATGTTGAGTCGGTGTTAAGACGATATTTCGCAAACCTAGTAATGAGCCATTTTCTAAGAGCAGACATCATAATATAAAATATTCACTAGTAGATTAGTTTTGTGAAAGAGTCCCTGCATAATTTCTTAACATAATGAATTCTCGGGATATTCTAAAGTATAAAAATTTACAATTTGAGATACGAATAAATATTTGTATAACGTGTTTGGGTCGTGTTCCGAGATGGATGGCGTAAAGTACCAATCTTCGACTTGGACAGGCTTACTGATCATTCAAACAAATGAAAAGCAAAAAAAAAAACCCAAGTAAGTATGAACTTAGAAATGCTCATCGGGTAATTAGAGAAAAATTATTGGAATTATTTGTTCCTTTAAATTGTCAAAGATTATTGTCTTGAGATCTATGGAAACGTTGGGCCTCATACTAGGCTAACTCATGCATTGTTTGATTAGCTTGGTATTGAGCCGATTTGCGTGTACAATATATAAAGCATGGAAATGTGGAGGCGAACAAAATCTGAGATCGGAATAATTATTAACTGCGAAGATACTAACGAAGATGCTAAGATATTAACTGCGAAAGTCTTAACATGCTTTTAGTTATGGATTAAATAACCCGCATGTAATGATTGGTCATAGATCTATGACATAATCGTGCAGAATCCTAGTCTACTCGATGTGGTAAAAATCGGTTCCTGTTATTTGTGAATCGTGTGTGTGCTTGTGCTTGATATTTGACAGGAATCCGTTTAAAGGATTCAAGCATGCTGTAAATGTTAAACAGATGTTCGGTATCGTAAAAAATGCTTTGACTTAGAAACAAAAATCCCTCAAACTTATACTGAGATAAAATTATACCAAACTAAGGTCTATGCAACATTCTGAGGTTTTTAGCCCAACACCACAATGCTTGATACCAATGTCTGCTTGCACAAATGTATATGCACCACCTTTCGATACCATTTCGTATGACAACTGTTTCATAAATTGCAAGAAATGATGCGGCGGTTGAGGTTTTATTGACTTTAGAGTAGAATTTTCCTCAAGTTGAAATTATGCAGTAGCTGGAAAATAACATATAAGCTTCTTTTCCACGGGATAAAAATAGACTGTAGTATTTCCCTCAGGGAAATTCTACACTATAGCTATTTTGGGGGGTCAAATATTGACTTGGGGGAAAGCAAGCAGCTACCAGAATCACTCTTCCATTATTAACTACATTTAGGAGTATAAACAAGTCATTATATCACATTTTCCTACCTTTCAGTCACTGTCGTATATGGCATGTGACCTGTGTGCCATTATTACAAGTAATTATTGGAACCCCGGGTGGTCTAGTGGTCTAAAGCGCTCGCCTTTACAGATCACTGCTATGTCGCCTTTGCCCGCATTTGTCCGAATCTCGGGCTCGGCCAGTGTAAACACAATTTATTTTACTATATATTCTATACATTTGTTTCTCAGTACTGAACTTTCCACTGTGTGACAATCAATACAAATCATATTTTGATTTAAAATACCTTTAAAGATGACTTCACGATGAAGTTGTTGTCATAGGTTCACCTGCATTTCTTTGAAAGGCTGGACTGTAAACAAAGCAACCGGCAATGGAACACATATTTCACTTCCGGATCATCACCAAGTCTTCATTACTCACTGTGCACTGTCTCCGAAACACACACAGACACCCACACCATCCATACCAAGAGTGCCCAAATCTAACTCTCAAATCACCACCAAATGGAGACAGGAAAGAATGCTCTAAAAATAGACTAGGACCACATTCGTGGATACTCAACTGGAATTATAATTGTGATCTGATTCCATGAGAGAAAGCTTGTCAGTATCTCCCAGTGAGTTGGTGGTTCTTACTGGGTTTTCCCGGGTTCATCCTCCACCAGCTATACTGACTGCCATATATAGCATATCTTGTGCTGAGAAATGGTGTTAAACCAAAACCAACAACAACAGCAACTACAAGTAAATATTATATAAGTAAGTCTTATATTACTGTCTTTGTCGTCATATTAATCTTTGATACGAATAAGCATCAGAAAGAGGCAATGCCAACAATTTTTTGTAAAACCTAACAAATAATTTAATTATAAATATTATAAAATGAAGACGCAAAAGGAACTTACACTATTACGAGTTGAATTAAAAATAATCCAAAAAATATATTTAAGGACAAAAGAATCCGATGGATTGAATAAATTTCAGATCCTCCAATGCACTGGATTGCTAAATGTCCTCATGTATTAAAATGACATTGTCCTGAACTCCTTGGAAAAATTCACAAAAGTCCCAGAATAATATTTTGGACCAAAAATAACATTGAAGCTCCAATGAATAATCTAAACCAATGTTTACTCTCACATAATATCTAACCACAACATTAAACACGCCTGTAAACTGATGTTATTACAAGAATATAAGAAATAAGACTGACCTAAATTGTTCAGCTCCACCAATTTATATACAAGCATAAATGGTGAAAACGCATTTTGCTACTACTAGCTATATGGCTTTTCTCAAATATCCCACATCGTAAAAGAACCCACCTGACCTAACGCAGCCAGTAGAAAATAGCTTAATTCTTCTTAGAATCCACCTGAACTCACCAGCCAATGATAAATTATCCCAAAGTTGTCCACAGGTTCTATTACTAATGTTCGTTAGCATCAAAATCAACAAATATTTATAGTTCCTACGCAATCTGCACTCTTAATATTTTAAAATAAATTTTTTGTACCTGTTGGCAACTAATGAACTATCTAATATCTTGACTATAGATGATTATTATAATTTGCAGTCATGAACAGAATCATACAGTCATAATCATGTACCAAGAGTTACAACAAATGTATAGATATATATAACACTTTAACTTTCTTCGACGAACATTTGACTTGTAATGCATTAGCAATACATGTTTGAAAACAGATATTTAGAAAATCATGAAGGTACACATGTGTTCGAAAGCACCATTGGTTCAATTAAGTATTAAGAGGCACTTCTACCTACCTTCAAACCTAAAGCAGACATTAATAGAAAACGTGACTGCAATGATCGGTGACAGCAAAAAGGTTAGATTTTATTGTCACAAGCTCGCAGTATTAACTGCACATCGTTAATAGTAATGAAGTAAAACAATATTTATACTACATTATACTCGTTATTTAATGTTGCTTTCAGCAGGAGAATATTTGTATTGACCTTAAAATGAAAGCTAGAGTTTAAGTCTGACAAAGCCTTGGATGATGTTTTTAAAACTGAGTTTATTTATTTCATTTAATTGAATTTTTGAAAATTTCATAGGCTGTAAAACGTGGGTTTGGAGGAAAAGGTAAACGCTATTGATGTATAAGATGACCAATTTCAATTAAATAGAACTGTTCTTTAATTAATGTTGGAATCACGGTTACAAGTTGCCTCGGTGGGATTATATCGACTAGCATTCTCCAGGCAATTAACTACGGCGAGAATGGTGGTGTAGAATAAAAGTAAAATTACTGTAGGGATACACAGCTTGACCTGCTTTGAGATTTTGTGATTGCCCATTTCCCCACTGTGTCATTTTAATGGATGTGCTATTTCTGGTGTCCTTGTGGACTTGTGGATCTATACCACTTTCATTCTTAGCTAATTACTGCTTTCAATAATGAGGCTTTAGCCCTGAAGACTTTGCAATGTGCACATCAATAACAGATTACACTAATTCATTCCCAAACATGATGAAGCTGAGCAGCAGAGGGGGTGAAGAGACCATTTTTGTTGGAGACCTTATTTATGAAAAATAAGCCTTACTACGACAAGGAAATCTTAAAGTCAATAACGTTAAACCACAACCTAGTTAGCTAATTTTGTTACTTTTCTCTGACGCGCGTTTTTATTTGTTTCGTTTACGCGCTGGTCACTCAACAATGGTCGTTCACCCCCTCTGCTGCTGTAATTAACCAAAGATTTTATGCAGACCTATACGATACCTAGATCTTGGGTCATGTAAATTTATCGTTATAAATCCGAACGGAACAGCTTGTGCTTTTGAAAAGAAGTTTTTAAACTTAATCATGTCCATGTCCCCTGAACACCAAGTACAATAAATATTTTGTAAAGTATAATTATCTACTCCATTAATCACAATTAAGATATTGCAATTATCTCTGATCACTTTTGGAATTTGTGTGCATTTCTGAGTTAAATAAATCACGTCTGTATTTTTGTGACGGCCTCGCGAAAATATCCAAGCTGGATTGGATTGTTTATCCAGCATTACATCATCGTATGCTACGAGATTATTGATACATCCATCAAGATCGTCTATGGATGGAGCTTCATCGATATCGGCAATAAAATCAATAGCATCATTATCAGGACACGTCAGCGACTTTGCATTTTCATTAAAATCTTTAAGTACTTCGTAACATCGTTGATCATCTACAGATGTTGCTACTAAATATAATTTATCCCACTTGAGCCATCGCATTATCAGATTAAGTAATAATTGCGTTTTACCAGACCCAGATGGGCCAAGTATAATTGCTCTGATAGAATTTGGTAGCGCTGGATGATGCTTGACTGGCTCTTGTTTTCGTGTCGCTGAGAAGTCAATTATATCCATATAATAGTAATATGGATTTATATTGTGTTCGATGTAGAGCTCCCACTCATACCAGTGGATTAACGACAATAATAACAAAAAATAACAGGCGCGCACTTACAGACAAGTGTGTGAAATGTGGTACAAAAAAATACAAATTTATTTCATTAAAGACAGGTGGAGATATCGCTGCTTCGTTAGGTAAATTGCCAGGAACTCCATGGGCAAAGTATCCTGGTGAGAAACATTTACCTGGATATAATTATTGTGGTCCTGGAACTCGTCTCGATATCCGACTCGATAACCAAGACCAACCAAAACCTGGAGAGTATCCAATAAACGCAACTGATCAATCGTGTCACATTCATGATGTCGCGTATAAAAGTAAAGATTTACAACAACGACATCTCGCCGATATAAAATTAATTCATGCCATAAATAATGTAAAAGATAAATCACTTCGAGAAAAATTAGCTGCTTTTCTGATAAAAGCTGGTATGAAAGGTAAAATAATGTTAGGTGCTGGTAATTAATCAACTGATTATTATTATAATAATGAATCTGTTTATTATAGTCCAAGAGGATATTGGAGAGGTAAAGCAGTGATTAGTAAACTTGCTGAAGTAGCAAAAGTCTCACGTGATGTTGCTGCAGCGTGGTTAGCAAGACAGGCAATATGGCAAATCTATCTACGTCCACCTAAAAAAATTCAGTATGCACATTTTTATGTCAGTACCTCTAATGAAGTTCATCAAGCAGATATTTTGTTTTTACCACATGATACCATTAAAATTGGCAGACGTCAATACACATACAGATACGCGTTAACCGTAGTTGACGTTGCGAGTAGATATAAAGAAGCAGAACCATTATCAACAAAGACAGCAACTGAAGTTGCATCTGCGTTTGAACGCATTTATCAACGTGGTGGTCTACGATGGCCACAACTGCTACAGGTTGATCCTGGCAAAGAATTTCTTGGTGCAGTATCATCTTTGATGAAGCGACATAACGTTAAAATCAGACGAGGACACACGGAAATTCATCGTGATCAGGCAATCGTTGAACGATTTAATCGAACACTTGCTGAGCGGTTATTTGGATACCAATACTTAAAGGAAATATCCGCTGACTTTAAGTCCACGGAGAGATCTCGTGAATGGGTTGCAAGGTTACCAAGTGTGATAGCTGCGTTAAACAATGAAATGACTCGTGCAACTTTTATGAAACCTTCTAATGCGATCACAAAAAAATATATACCAGTACAACGTAAATCTTCCTCTCAACCAGTACTAGGTAATGTTACCGTAAGATATTTATATGAACCTGGCGAACTTGAAGGAGGTAGAAAAAGAGCAACTGATCCTATCTGGAGTGTGACCACACACAAAATTTCTAGCGTGGTAAGGTCCACAGGTAGACCTGCAATCTACAGATTAGATTCAACTGCTCCTCAGCGTGGATTTGTACGCGAACAATTACAAATAATTCCTACGGATACACAATTACCACCGCGTTCACTTTTATAAACTTGCACAGCGTCCAGCGCCTCGACGTCGATTACATTCAAGACAGGTCAGCATCATATTTTCGCGTGTGTGACTAAGACTACTATTAATTCTATCAACGGTAAATTGTCTTGGATTATTACTCGAATATTCCCATAGCATATTACAGTTACAACTTGCACAATGATTCTTCTGTTGTTGTTTTAGTGTTATAATAAATTCAGCATCAATATTAAAATCGCGATTATTTTTTTTTTGTCACATTGCTTATAGCTCGCTAATTTTTTATTGATATCGACAAAGTTGTGAGTGATTTCTTCGGTTATTACGCAATCCATGATAACCCGGCCCAGTTGAGATATTCTTCTGACTCGAGACACTGCAAGATAAACTAAATTTGACCACTCAATACGATCATCGACAATCCAAATATTTGTATCAGTAATAGTTAATCCCTGTGACGAGTGAATCGTTATAGCGTATCCTAACGTCCACGGCGATTTATCCATGCTTAACGCGCTCTCAGCAATATCAACAACAACTAAAACAATATCATTTAACACAAGATTTTGTATTCCACCACTAGGAATCTCAACATCAACATTCTGTCGTCGAGTATCTGCTGGACGATAACACAATGGTACAGGTAGATTTGAAACTTTTTCTTTATGTAACGTAAATAATTGTTGTTGAAGTGTATCGCGAACTATTTTTCTACTTGCAACTATCAAATCAGCAGGTTTCCATAAAGTCCAAAAATCATTCATAGAAGTTTCTGGAATTATTTTACGCATTATCTCACATTGTATTTTATCTGGCTGTAGTCTTATTAACTTTTAAAACTCTTTTAGTGATTTATCAATAGCTCTATGGTCATCAGTTATTTCTTCGTAATAATCTACAAATGTTTTCAGCCACTCATGTGGAGACGATCCAATGAAAGGTGGCGGTTGACCATGATCGCCATACATTATCACAGCAGTATTCTTCACTAACAGCCAATCAAGAAATATTTTTAATGCCTCTAGGGATACCGTGCATATCTTGTCCCAGATAATAATTTTAGGAACGTATTTCTCACCCATCCGCGATGGAGTCCATGTGTCTCCGCACTATCTAAAGAAACTATGGTATGTACATGATTTTACTCCTCGTTTTTATATTTCCCTGGCGAGTTTATGTGTCGGTGTCAAAACAATCATATCAGAACAATTATTAAATAATTCAATCGCGCGTGTTGTTTTACCTGAACCACCACACCCATTAAGATAAACGGTTTTATGTCTAGCCACAGGATCACATACAGATGGTGCCGATGACAATCATGGTATTTGATTATTCTTGTAATATGTTTTCGCAATTTCAACGTCGGCAGATTCAGAATAACTAATTATATCTTCATGTTTTATTCTCCATTCGCCCCATGATGCATGATTGTTAATATGCAATTGTTTTAACGAATCCGCATATTTTTTATTTATATAAAATGAATCTGTCGCGACTCTGACTGCATAACGAGGAAATCTGTTTATCATCGATAATAGATTTATCGAAACGTACGCTAGCATCGAAGATCTTAAATGAGTAAACTGCGGTGACTCGCCATCAGTAGAGCTCACAATTGTACCTAATTTAGTTCCGTCGGATAAATAATCATTATTTCGACTTATAAATGTGTTTTTCTCCGTTGTATCAGCAATTATAAAATCGAGTTCAGCATCGTCCATGATTAATCTTGTACACGCTCGTTTATGATCATATGATCCTCCTTGCGTAAATTTACCGATTATTTTTCTGCCGAGATCTTTTGCAAATTTCTCAACACTTTCTCTCCTGCATTCACGTATGTTATTAGTAATTTTAACAATATCATCTTCGTTAAGATTAGGAAAATCTCTTCTAGCATCATTAATATTAAATACATCCGGTTCTGGCAACCAAACTTGTTTCTGCACGCGGTATGATATAATTGCTTCACTCACGTTCAAAGACACTAAAATTCCAGCATCAAGCATGTACTGTATTAGTACTATTGGAACCCAACGTCGCTCTGAAAAATGTCTTCCAAATCACGCATAAACAATCGGATGGAGATCCCCGTAAAACTCGAACGACTCTATACAGGCGAATCCGGTTAAGTCAAAATCTGGTAAGGGTCCGTTTATCGCAACTCTGGTCATCTCGTGTGTCGGATGTCCAAATCTCTTAAAGTATTCAGAACAATCTCCGTATCCAAGAAAACTTCCAGGACAACATGCTACCATATCAACTGAGATAACGTCATTATAATCGTATTTAGTATTCCACAATCCACCATGTCCGTATTCCACACAACTGTGTTGGACATCTTCAAGAAATTCCAATCGTGTCGGTTTCCATGAATTTTTCTCCTGAGCAGCGTGAGCAGCAACTGATGGAACGGTAAAACAGTTATTCAGTAATTGTCCAACCTTAATATCATCAGAGGTATATTTAACTGCAAGATTTTTCATTATCTTCGTGGACAAATTCTGTACGATAAATGTCACCATTAGACCGTACAAACTGATCATGATAATCATATTCCGAACTCTGAAACAGCCAAACAGACACAGGGTCAATTTTACTGATATCGCTGATAGCATCGAATACATGACCATTATAACATTTAACCGTTCTGTCTCGTGGAAATATTGTTACTGACACAGTCCATGCATGTGCGTTATGATCAATAATATCTATCGAAGCTCCTCTTGATTTATATTTCGGTTTGTACAAAATCTCTCCGGTTAACGTCTTCACTGTGATTGGGAATTTTGATTTCTTTCCCAGCTCAGCAACGTCGCTGATAGACGCTCCGGTATCTTTAACTGTTTCTGCCCACGTATTTATTTTTTAACGTCGTAAATCCGTTAAGCCGTTTCCGCGTATCGCGCTTGTGAAGTGTTCTGTAACCCGTTCAGCTACACAATTTATCCTTGACGAAGTCTGTGATGATAATTTCATAGGTTTGAGATCCCCAACGTAATGTTTATTATTTAACGGATATATTGCGTACACAACCGCAGTCACAGGATATGTTCGTTCGTAATATGGTTTGTCAATACCAGTAAGTATTCCTGGTCTGGAATTTTTACTAAGAACAATATTATTTCCTGACTGCATGTGGACAGAATCACGTTTGTCATGAATAATCCAAGTGTCATCGTCTGTCTTTACAATAAATTTTATTAAAATAAAATATCTCTGAACAAGGTAGTCAATAATCTCTCTTCCTCGTTTGTCATTCATTACATTAATAATATTTCCAATTCTGAATGTCGACCACACATGAGCCTGGCCATCGTCGCGAAATTCCTTTTTGGCTTCACGGATACGTTTTGTTATATCTTTATTCGTTAAAGCTAGATCTTGCATCGAAAAACTAAATTTATATTTCGGCAGTCTGTCAAGATCAAATCTAGCTCCAGAATGTTCAGTTGCGGATAATTCCTGCATTATTATAATTAAGACAAATATATATTTAAATTGAATTTTAATCTCTTGTTTATGATTTAAACAAAGAATCGATGCCATTGGCTTCTGATCGGATATACTTCTCCTTGTAACAAAGCAAACGAATTCTGCGGCTACCATATGCAATATGTTAGACATGAAAGTTTAGGACCAAAACCGTGTGTGCGGTGTGGTGTTGGAGTCAAAGGAAAAACTCAACTGTGTGTGCAATGTGGTGGTAAAAAATACAGAGAGCTGAAACGACATTACGATAAAAAAAAATAAAACATTTTCTGAATCTCCTATAAAAACCGAAGAAGATTATCTCGCTAGATTTTCAAAATAATGATTTAAACAAATAATATTAGTATATAAATGGAGTAGAATGAGTTTGTAACGCATCCAATCATTACAAATTATGAAGCATCTCGTGATGGTGTAATTAGGCACTGCAGATTGAAAAAACCAGTCGGTAGTGTTGATAAATTTGGTTATTTTAGATTTAATACTAGTGGAAATAAAAATTATTTCTCACATAGATTCATCTACGAATGTTTTTATGGGGTCACTAAAGATGGACTTGTAATAGATCACATCAGTGGTAATAAACTTGATAACTCGCTTGATAACTTGCGAATTGTTACACAAAGTCAAAATTGCAAATTCGGAAATTCTGGCGGCGCACGATACGCAAGGGCTGTTAAATCTGTAAGCACAGATGGTGAAGAAATTATATTTAAGTCAATTAATTCTGCTGGTAAATATTTTAACATAGTACCACCTTCAGTAAAATGTGTGGCAGATAATATCACACAATCTGCTTTTTCAATAAGGTTTGGACGAAAAATCAGATTCCAGTATGTTCCTATGGTATCAGATGATGAAGCGAGACAACTCCGTCAAGCATAACTTAGTAAATCTTGCAGTTGTCGTACTTGTTGTAATGACAGCAATATATTGTGAATTTTGGTCAAAACGGAACCCACATTGCTTTGCACCTTATCAAATGGCTGAAGAGTCCAACCCTATAATGAGTAAGTATTGATATATCTTTCCTTATTTCGTCCAAAAATAAATATATCGTTCATAAAAATGATATGTGTGTACACTAGTCAGCAGCAAAATCCATTTGTCTTCAAAATACATGTATAACACAATAGAGATTTATACAGTTTGAATGTCCCATAGGACACTAATGTTTCCAAGAAGCCCATTGTAGCTAATTTGTGTTACTATTACACAGAAACAAAGAACAAGCTAATCCGATAACCTGAGTCACATATTGTCTGTGTTAGATTATATCAGCTAATATATCTCAGCAGTGCATACATGAGGTTATTTTTAGAAATGAGTATGGCATTGCGTGTTCGTATAACTATCGATTATTTTAGTATCCTTAGCAACGTCTGATTAATACAGACTTTTAACTGTGGGTTTTGTGTATGTAGTTTCAAGTATTTGGAAACTGAAAATAAATTCACATTTTACAATAAATTGTGATTTTATTAAGAAATCCACAATACATTTTACAATAATTGTGATTTTATTCTGTATACTGCCCTAACTATATAATAATATTTTCATTATGTGTATATAGTGAAGTCCGATGACCGATTGCTAACGCGCTTGATTTTCGTACTCAAGGTTCGTGGTTCGATTCTTGTGACCGGCATACTGTCGGGCGAAAGGCGATATTATGCCAAAATCCTCTTCTTTAGCCTGCCCTTCTGCGTTTCAATAGAAAATTTGTACACTCTCCCACCATGTTACTTGGTGGGTGCAATTTTGCACTCCCTGGGTGATTATGATGGGGGAGTAACCAAACATTTGTATTGAACGTAGAGAAGGCCCGTAGTACTGTCTTTAAGATAAGTTTATATGTAACTGTGCTGTCCTAGAGTTAAAGTTCTTAGAATTAAGCTTATATGTAACTGTGCTGTCCTAGAGTTAAAGTTCTTAGAATTAAGTTTATGTGTAACTGTGCTGTCCTAGGATAAGTGCTTAGAATTAAGTTTATATGTGACCTCTGATCCTGCTAGGATGTTTTTTGACAACCTAGGGTATCACATGGGGTTAAACTGTGCTGTCCTAGGATAAGTTAGTTAAGTTCTTAGAATTATGTTTATATGTGACCTCTGATCCTGCTAGGATGTTCTTTGACAACCGAGGGGATCACATGGGGTTAAACTGTGCTGTCCTAGGATAAGTTTATATGTAACCTCTGATCCTGCTAGGATGTCCTTTGGCAACCTAGGGGATCACATGGGGTTGTATAAAACTGTGTTGTCTGTTTCGTCTTTCGAATTTCCTCTGATCCTGCAAGGATGTTCTTTGACATTCTATGGGGTCACATGGAGATAAAGTGTGCACATGTCCTGGGATAAGTTTATATGTAACCTTTGATCCTGCTAGGATGTTCTTTGACAACCTATGGGATCACATGGGGTTAAACTGTGCTGTCTGTTTCGTC
Organism: Megalonaias nervosa; assembly: GCA_016617855.1. Taxonomy (NCBI): domain Eukaryota; kingdom Metazoa; phylum Mollusca; class Bivalvia; order Unionida; family Unionidae; genus Megalonaias; species Megalonaias nervosa. The sequence goes on along the minus strand of JAECUM010039797.1, from coordinate 25,856 downwards.
TTTTGAAATTCCTCTGATCCTGCTAGGATGTCATTTGGCAACCTAGGGGGTCACATGGGGATTAATTCAAAATACCCTGAACTTGCTAGGATGTTATTTGACAACCTAGGAGTTCATATGGGGTTGTGTTGTAATATGTTTTATCATTTTGATTTAGAAATATTTTTATATTAAGCAAACATTTATAATATAATGAATTCCGAAAATATTAATGTTATTATTTCTGCTATTAAAATATTACAACATAACGGTATAAATATATCTGATAATCTTAATCCTGAAAAAATTCTATGTGACTTTGAATCATTAGAACAATGGAAATTGGAGAACAGATACACTTTACCATATGATTATAAATTCATGAAGTTTATCCAGCAGGCAATGTTACAGTTGCTGGCAACAGTTACAGATAATCAGGTAAAGCTGTTTGTACCTCTCTCAAACGCTATTGACAAAATTAAGTTAGAATTATCTCATGAATACAAACAGAAAAAGATTATGAACTTTCGTATAAGACAGTTAAGAGAGCATTGTGAAAATGAAAGTGAAGGTGGAGTTAATGTGATAATGGCTAAACAAAATCCCTGGCAAAATTGACAGTTTATTTATAATATTTTATTCTGATAATTACGATTTACCCCAGTAAAAAAAAAATTATTCTGATCCGAGTTAGATTCGGATATTTTTTTTTTTTTGTTTTGCGATAACGCTCTATGATCTCACATATAGATTAATACTTAAAACCTCATTTTGCAAATCCAAAATACGTCCTATTTGGTCTGTAAGTTTGAAATGTATCCTTGATAATAACGGATTATGTACACGTAGATAAACGGGGTTAATTAGTTCAGATACAACTAACCACCCGGGTGGCGCTTGAGGACTGAATGAATATAATATATATCCTTGCTCCGCAGTGCCACTTTTTGAAAGATCTACTTGATAGCTGCCATCAATTACATCACATACTAGATTGACTGCGATCGCTGATGTTATATTAACAATACCAGGCGAGATATGACGGCCTCCACCGTATGGATCGTTATTATGTTTAAGAATAACCGGTGGTGGGGCTATTTTTATCCACGCTGCAAATATTTTAGGGAAATATTCATCAATGACATCGTTGAGTTGAGTTGTTTTTTTATTTCAGCGTTATTTAAATCTGGTATTATATATGTTTGTAAATCTTTTTCTGTTATTTTGTAATGATCAAGAAATAATTGCTTAAATTTAAGATTTGCGTAAGGATTTCCATTGAGTTTAGTCGCAACGTTTATAATACTTCGATTAGCGATGTATAAATCAAATAAGATCCCATTTAAATGTTTTATTGTTTCGATTATCTGAATTTTTACACCATCGTCATAATGTTGTGATAATGAAATAAATAAACTTCTTAAATCATTAAGTGTTTCATCGTATTCAGGCTTAAGAAGATCTAAAAACATTTTAAAATATTCTTCATCAACAATATCTCTAGTAGTCCCCGTCCTGGCGTCTACGATGATGGAAACAAATGCTGATCTAGTTATCTTGGGGATCCTTTTACTGTCAAAATCAGTAAAGTAATGTTCATTGTTGCTTGGATCAAATTCAAATTTTATATAATGCCATGCATCTTTATTTCGATATTCTGGATCTTTAATGAATCTTTTTTCCGTTGTGAGAAATTCATTTTTGGTTGGTTCTGGAATTCCATTTGACCTTTTCTTAACATCAGGCCATCCTAACACAGATCTGATTGAACTTTGATAAATATCTACAACATAATCAGGGGAATTTATTTCAATCGCCGCTGATAATGTTGGTTCGTAAACAGTGATTGCTATTTTGGATTCTTTTCCTGTAATCGATTTAATTCTGCGTTGGAACTCATCATTAATCTGTTCTATTTGATAACTGCCCGTTGAAATTCCAACAACTTGCCAATCAGGAGTTCCATCAGGTTTATTCTTATTTGCAAATACAAATGAATTGCTTGCTGGTAGTCCACCAAACGATTTTGACCTGATATTTTTCCAGCTATTATAAACTCGTAATTGTGCTAATGCTATTTCACTTGCTGGAATTGCAGTTGGAAAGTTAACGCTAAATTCAGGATTGGTCGAACTTAATGATATCATAGTAGTTTTTGACGGCGTTGTATTAGTGACGATCTGTTGTAATAGTTCTAACGCTGACATTATTTAAAATACTCCGTTATTTAATTATTATTTTAATAGAACGCAATGCGTTCTCTCTCGGGAATTCAATCTTCGACTTTATCGCAAGTTACTTTATCACTAGAATCGCTAGCGATTCTAAATACTTCATTGTAGGTTTTCATTATCGTTGCGAACTCCTCATCAGATATTTTACCATCGCTGAGGTACGCCGAAAGATGCGATGATAGTTTAGAATAAGATGTTGTTACTGTGTGTAGTTTTATTATATACTCGTGTAATTTATCATTTGTACATGTAGATATCTTCTTAGCGATAATACTGAGAATGCCTGCGATAATCGTTGAAGTTGAAACGACAATTGTTACAACTGCAGGTGCTGTCATTGTTATTGTTGATAATAATAATCCGGTTCCAGCAATAACAGCAGAAACTGAGTAAACAATTATATCAATAACAACCATACGTCTGCGATATTTTTTTACTTTTGCTGTATAATCGTCGATGATATTTTTTAGTTTGGTTTGACACTCACATACTTGATTGTATCTGTGACGTTGAACGTCGATAAGTGTCCGTCACTTGATTCATTATACAATGACGTTGTCATTTAATTAAGTAATTAAACAGTTTCAGCTACGAATTCCAGACACCACCAGTAACGTCTCGGGGGCATTTCCGTTGATGTCAACGTAAATGTTTCTTTGATGTCCTTGTTTAGCATCACCAGTAGAGGATTATAATGTACATTCGTGATGATAAAGTAGCCGCAGTAATTTCCAAACCGTACACGGATAGCCTGTATAACCCAGTTACTTCTGCGGTATGTTCGAGAGTGTTATCGCGCGGTGTCCATGTTGATGATCCTGATGCTACTGTGTACACGATATTTTTAATTTGTCCGTGCGGAATTTTAATCAGATTAGTTTTTTGAACAATATTAGGTATTCCACTGACAATGTCGTTGAGTTTCGTGTTAATGTCGGAGAGTTTGATATCTACAACCGCTGGACTTCCAAAAAAATCAATAATAGATCTGTTTATATTTCGACGAAAATTTAAGAACGTTTGTATGTGATTAGTAAAATTAATATTGAGTGTAGTCATTTCATCATTGATTGTAGCTAACGAAGTTGTCATAGGAATTTCCTTATCGTCTACATATTTCTTCGTTGCAGCGTCGAAATCTGATTCTGTGTTCTAAGATTATTAATACCATTATTATTCATGTTGAGAAATGCACGCATTATACCACCATTGACTAATACGTACTTAGATTCTTGATCATCGACGTATTTTTTATTGCTGCATCTGTATCTGCGGCTGGGTTTCCAAGGTCTATAATTTTATTTCGATTAATAATAATGTTACCCGTGAATGAATCACCAGCTCGCTTGAGAAAATCGTTAACTGACTTACCGGAATCTTGTATTTTACCTTGATCAGCAAAAGTAACGATATTATTAATAACCGCGGTGGGAATTCGTATAAGAACATCTAACAGTTGTATATTACTCGCCTTTAATCGTTCTTGTTTATCCTGAAAAACAACGACATCATTTTGATCCACACTTGTGATATTTAATAAATCATCGATTTCATTTCTGAGCTGATCAAGAGTTGCATATTTAGATAAATCGACTTGCTGCTGAGCTTTGCGAGAAGATCTTCCATAAATATCTACCATTATATTTACTAATATCTGTTTAAGTGTGACAACGTAGTATATTCATGCACGACTTTATGAGGTGGCGTTGTTGATTTTGATACAGCATCAAGTACAGCGACCACATATTGGCGGATCCGTTAATTTGTGTGTTGGTAATGTTGAATACCAGATCTTAGAACGCATCGAATTCTTACTTTGCACAGCAGTACTTCGTACTGTGCTAACATATTTTAAAAATTCTTTTGGTGGTGCCAACCCATACGAATCAAAATAAATAATTCCAGGTGGATCAATTGCATATGCCACCCAATGAGTGCCTGGGCCAGAGTTTTTATAGAGATTAATAATACCAGTTTCATGTTGCATTGGAACGGTAGGTAATTGATCACGCATAAAAACTCCTCTAAAGTTTTTTATATTCAGTTGCTCAGTAGCATTAAGTAAATCAAAATTAGACATAGGAAGAATCATCGAATTCGAAGACGAAGTCACCGGGGCAGTCTTAGACCTTTTCCGTACCATGAATATGGGGTCCCTGGCAATCTTAGACCGCGACCGTATGCTGGGCCTGATAATCTTAGACGGCCCGGCTGTGGCAAGTTTGGTGCTCTTAGACGTCTTCCGTGTTGTTTTGCCCGTGATCTTTTTTTTAAAGTTTTCTGCGTGCATAATTCCTTGACCCGTTGATTTCTTTAACGCCATTCCAGCAGCGGTTCCAACAGCGCCTAATGCAGCTGCTTTTGCAACAGCTGGGGCTGCAGCGGCTATTATTGCTGGTAACGCGGCAAGAAGTGGAAATATACCACCCGTTTTAACGATGTCTTTAATGACACTCGCAGAAAGATTAAGTTTTATACCTTTATTTAATTTTTTTGCTTCATTGAAATGCCTATGCTGGCGTTCTGATAATGATAGCTTATTCGGACCACCTGCGATTTGTTCTCGCTTTAGTGACATTTTTGCCGCACAATTATTTTTTGATGATGATTGTAGCTTTTTAATCTGACCAGGAGTCAGACTGACATTAACTAGATATGACATTTATAATTATTATGAGTGATCTAATTACATGTTTTCTACTGGGGCATCAATAAATCTCATTCGTCCACCAACACCTTCAAGTAACATTGATTTATCGCTGAGTATACCAGCGACAGCTCTGTAATTAGCAATAGCTCCTCTTGTCACACGAGCTCTAAAATGTATATCAACGACAGATTGTCTGGTTAAATCTAAATGTTCCAGCGAAAAGTAATAAATCGGATATAATGTTGTAAAATCTAGCTGTGATATTTGTAAACCAGTATCAATATTTTGATCACGTCCCATGAATGTCATTAATTGATGATATGCACGCGCAACATGATTATTTTCAAAATTTAGCAACACTTCTTCAGAAGGTTCTTGATGTCCATTTATCCTCAAAGAAACTTCACTAACCCCAAGCGTGTCAAATATCATATTGCTTTCTGTTTGATCATTTACTCGTAAATTATTCTGAAGCGCAATAAATATATGCCGTGGTGCCGAAACACCTTGCTGTGATGCTATTTGCCAAGCAAATAAACCATCCATTAACATTACTCTGCACAGCATCTGTGGTCATTGTCAACCATGATAACATTGATTTACCACCTTGACTCATAAAAGAAAGTAAATGTTCTTCTTCAGGTATTTTTGGAGTCATTAATGGCATCCATAAAAAAAGTTTTGTTAAATTTACTATACCAGCATCACCAACGGATCGCCATATCGCATCATCTTCGGTAGCCTTTCGCACAAGTGCAATTGTATGTTTAGCTCCAAAAATGACTTTTCTAACATTTCCACAGAATCCAAAGATATGTGATAGTGGAATGGCACATGAAAATCTTCTACTTCCACCAATTAACATTGCTCGACGTGGTCTAAATCCTAAGTTGAAATCTGGATCAACATTAATAATTATATTTTGCACATCAGCGCCGGCGTTTCTAGCATGGTTTTGTGGGCGTCCTATATCATACTGTCGATACTCAGCGTGGTTAGAAGTATCCTTTGCAAACATCATTGATGGTCCAGCTGATCTTGAATAATCATCACTATATCGCGCAAGACCAAGTATCGTCGTGGCAACGTCGACGTTTTCATGACAGATCTCAATCTCTCTTCCATCAATGATATATGCTGCACCTTTAAATAACGCCATGATGCCATTATTAACAAAACCAGCACTAAAATCAGCTGCGTATGGAGTATTATCAGCTCGCAAAATTTCACCTTCGACTTCAATAAATGCTTCAGCGGGTAAGAAATATCTACTCGTATCTTGAACCTAGTTCAGTTCGTCCACGCTGATTTGGCTCTCGTGCGTTATAAGAATAATATTGATAATCGCGCACAGATTCATCTTTTAAAACTGGTGCATCCATGTCAAACGCGGGATCAGATATACGTTTGAACATCTTTATTATTATCGTCTTCGTCTAACACGAAGACCGCTTCCTGCTATCAGACTAGCGGTTATATTTTTTTCTTTTTCTAACCCAACATTAGTGTTGGTAGCCAACTCTGCTAGTTTTTGATTAGCAGCTTGATTATTTTACTGACATTTGCGGGCATCACTTCAGTGCTGGCCAGTTTCACTGGCTGAGGTTTTCGTCGTATTAATCGCGATAGTCTATCCTTGATTGCTGAGAATGTTTTGCTAGCAACATCACCAACAGCGCCAATACCTTTTTCACGAACAACATCAATAGCTTTCATTGATAGTTGCTTTGCAAGCGGTATTGCTTTTGGGGTTATCCTTCTAAATAGACCCTGAACAACATCACCTAGTCCATCTCCGTAGGTCGTTTTGTATACTGGTAATCGTGAATTTATTACCCTGACCATGGTTGGTCTATGAGTATTGTGTATGATCATATTATTATTAAGTGATTTTATCACTAATTGCATCTAATTACATATTTAGTCACTATGATAATCATCGGCGATTTCATTAATAAGAGACCGATAAACACCAATATCCATAACACCACCTGTAAATAATCGTTGACAAATATCAGCTGCTTCATTAATGATTTCTGGGGAATTATTGCCAGCTCGTTTTCCTCCAATGAGAATTTCTAGTCGATCAACATCAGCAAGGACGTTATTGGGACAAGTAATAAGGCCACTTCCTAAACCACTTCCAGTTGCGCCAGGATCTTGATATTCTTCCTCTGTTGTTCTAACTGGTTGTCGTGGTGATTTCAATCGTTTCATCATTTCTTGTCGTTGTTGTTCTCGTTGTTGTAGTCGTTGTGGTGATGGTAATTCAAATTGTTGTGGTTGTGGATAATCAGGAAGTAATTGTGGAAATTTTTGAACTTGTTCTGCAATTGTTTTTACTGGTTTCTGTAATTCAAATTGTTTAGCTCTTTCTTCCATATGTCTATGTACAATATCATCAAATTTATTAAAATTAATAGTATCTTCATTAGATCTAATTTCTGGAATATCAGTAGCGATGCGATATAAATCCCTGATCCAATCAGCACGTTTTAGAGATTTAACATGTTCTGGTTTTACATATTTTTTTCTTTCATCATATCCAAGGTTATTGGACACTTTGCCCAGCTATATATATTTAAGAGGCTTATAATGTAACCCTTTTTCGTCCAGTTTTATTTAAAGTTTAGTTCAGTTTCGCGGGCACTGTGATGGGCTATTCGTGCTCAATGAATGAATTTCTTGCAGTGGCGTCACCAGAGGGGTGCGGAGGTAACACCACCAGAGGGGGTGACACCAAAATGACTGTCTATAAAATTTTGAAATTTTGTGCAGGAAGGAGGTCCATGGGGGGGTGACACCATGAGTTACCGCACATGACTGTCTGTAAAAGTTTTGAATTTTTGTGCAGGAGGGAGGTCCATGGGGGTGACACCATGAGTCACCGCACTGGGTGACACCAACACTAGTGACGCCACTGATTTCTTGTCCGTTTTGCTGTCATAGTGGCTTATCGGGACACAGCCTGTTGCCTTTATATCAGGAATTTTTGAAACAGAAGAATAAACGCCGTTAAATGTATTCATGCAAGCGGCTGCCTGCTTCATAGTACTTTCATGTAAGAGACTGCTTCTTCCAAAGTTCTCCTCTTACATTTATATTTGGCCAAATAAAGAAAAATATTCGTTAAAATTTTTCCAAATGTGACGAGATTATTATTTACTTGTTGATTTAATCATTCGGAGAGGATAAAATAATTCGGATGCAAAGATGTTATTAAAATGCCGAGTGAGCAAAAACACAAAGTGTCATTTTCGAGATTGATCTTTAAAATACATAGTCTGGAAATGACTGCAATTTGTACGTTGTTCATTTTCAAGAAGAGAATTTGTCATGTGAAAAATGTACATTATATTACTCTGGAACTGCTAAGTAAGTCACATGGATCCTGTACTGTTTTGAAATGAATAGTTTCCAGTTACTGTATACGATACATATTTGATAGATATAGCACTAGATTAGCATTCACTCAGAACATAGTATGGATTGGATATCCCAGAGCATTGTATGAGCTGGATATCCCAAAGCATTGTATGGACTGGATATCCCGTGAGGACTGCATGGATTGGATATCCCAGGCCATTCTATGGACTAGATATTCCGTGAGCATTGCATGGATTGGATATCCCAGAGCATTATATGGATTGGATATCCCTGTGCATTGTATGGATTGGATATCACAGAGCATTAAATGGATTGGATATTCCAGAGCATTGCATGGATATGGTATCCCAGAGCATTATATGGATTGGATATCCCAGAGCATTATATGGATTGGATATCACAGAGCGTTGAATGGACTGGATATCCCAGAGCATTGCATGGATAGGATATCTCAGAGTATTATATGAATTGGATATCCCAGAACACTGCATGGATTGGATATCCCAAAGCATTGTTTGCATTGGATAACCCAGAGCATTGTTTGGATTGGATATCCCAGAGCATTATATGGATTGTATATCACAGAACATTGCATGGATAGGACCTCCAAGAACATTGCATGGATAGGGTATCTCAGAACATTACATGGATTGGTTATTCCAGAGCATTACATGGATTGGATATCTCAGAGCATTACATAGACTGGATATCTCAGAGCATTGCATAGATTGGATATCCCAGAGCGTTGCATCGATTAGAGATCCCAGAGCATTGCATGGATAGGATATCCCAGAACATTGCATGGATAGGACATGTGTGTTTGCCAATTTGGGGTTACTTCTCTTTATTATATGCACTAAATTATTTCCAAATCTATACACTTGTATTGCTTTGCGTGTGTGTATATATAATTTTAATTCCAACTCAACGGAGATTCGAACCCGGATTCGAATGTTCGTAGAGTACCAACTAAACTTCTCTAACTTGTATGATATACTATTTATTAGTATTTATAAACATTATGTTAATCTTATCAAGCAGTCTTATGTAAAATCCAAGGATAGCTCGTACCATTCTGTCTGGTGTATATTTGTAATTATCTCTCTGTCTGTCTGTCTATCTCTACTTGTCCTATTGTCCTCTCCACGCAGCTCTCAATCTCTCATATCAATCAAAAACATCTTTGCTGACCATCTGCTTTGACAAGATAATGCAGAGTGCATTGATTAACTCGTCTTGAAATTATTTTCGTGTTATAAAATCAATACAACTTACTCATTCGGGATAAATGGCTCTATTAATGAATTCTTAGTGAGAAGTGAAATAAACTGATGAGCCTGCAGGAAATCATAATTTCAGGCACCTGCATATCTATGTGTTATCATTATAGAAAATGAGCCATCTTTCTTGACTGCTCCATTCTTTAAATGCATTCGCAAGTTCCAATGACGGTTGCAATCAACTATAAAACATGCAAAAGATGTTCATTCTACTAAACAACCTTCAGATCATTTGATCCTCCAGTTTTCTTGCACGTAAATCTTTGATTTTTTCTGGCTCTGTAATACATACAGTAAATAATAATCGGCATTTGAAAGTACAGAGGACGAAAAAAGACATTAATGTGCTATCCCACCTTCTTGGATCAGAACGAATTACATTGGAACATCCTTTATCAAACAATAATACTATTAGAAATTGACCTGTCATTGTCTGAGTCTCTCTCTGTAAAATAAAAAGCTTTCAGGAATACATAAAGCAGATTACTTGATCTTAATGTGACATGAATAAATCAGTTAGAATAAAAATGCAATCCTGTTTGATCTGCAAACGTCTTCCTCCGTCAGTGTGTATCTTCTGTAACAAAACTAGCAAAGACGACTAAGAATGGATATTCGTTACAGTTCCCTTGATAAGACATCTGACAACACGTACACAGCCTGATCTCAAAGTGACACAGATAAATCAATTACAATAAAAATCTAATCCTGCTGAATCAAAAGTACAAGTAACTGCCAGGAAAAGTGCGAACGTATTGCAGTTGATACTGTAGATGAAGCTGTTGCGCATTTACATCAACAGGATGTTCCAGAATTCAAATATCATAAGTGCTGACGTAGCCTTTAAGATTACAGGCAATTATCCCAAGCGTATGTAAGACAAACAGAGACGCAATTAAACTGCTATCAAATTTGCATTCCCGAATCGTATCAAAATTACAGCACGTGGAAGATATATCGCTTACGTCCGGATTCAAGTAAAACATTGGTCTCAATGTGGAACTTACAATGCCTGGCAAGGTACCGAAAGATTGCTTCGCAACATCTATGACGCCACAGCCATGATTTCATAGTGGTACCTATGGAATCTTGAACCATAATTACTCTGAGACAAATTAATCACAAAATTGATCAAAGTTATCCAAACATAATTTTAAAGATTGAAAATAATCAGGCAATGTTCAGAATGCATCCTTTCACGATATTTTAGAGGAAGTTCAGCTTCATATGTCCCTGTACGAGCTTTTTCTTTGTTCAAGTTTTATACCAACACAAGCGTGTATTCCACCACAGCCAGTAATCAATATAACAAATGCTGACAACATGTATCTCGAATGGGTGATCTTATCCGCGAAGTATCCCGCGAGCGATAATGAACACCAACCGAGAAAATATAAACAAAACCTAGGCGAATTTAAGTTTGGTAATATTGAATTTCGTGTACAAGTTACCGACAATAATGACTTTGAGAGTCTCAACCTTGACATCGATGCGACTATGTTTGTTTGAAAAAAAAAAAAAACAGACCTGCAGACAGTTCAACTATCCATGGTGAGAAGCTTCAGTACAACATTGATTTATAATTGTTGAGCAACATGGACGGTTCATTGGTGTGGTATCATTACAATAATAATAATAATAATAATAATAATAGTAATACTTTAATCACAGAAGGTTACTACTTTAGTCAAGGACAATTCTCCCTTGAGGCCATGTTAAGAAGAATACAGTAATGTGCCTTATATGAATGATAACAGTAATTATTGTTCATTTTAATGTGTTAAATTTTAAAATATTAAATTCCATTATCTATTAGTAACACATTACATACTCATGATATCTCTTCTTAATTACTTTAATATTTTCAGCAGATTTTACATATACTGGAAGCTTGTTCCACAGAACTGTGTGTATGGATTAAAGATTTTCTACTAATGGCATACAAAGCAAGTACAAGAGTAACAAGTTTCCATGCAGATGTTGCCCGCACGTATTGAGCCGTTAACAGTGGCTTGACGACCATACCTTTTACTTCGGTGTAGTTAGTGAAAAACTGCACGTGACAACAACAGTCTAAAATTTACTGCCTTTAGCAAATGATTGAAGTACCATACGATTTTTTAAATGTTTAAATATTCCGGTCGAAGCTTAGCTTCCTCCATACCTAAACAGTCAAAGTTGCTTAAAAAAATCTCACACGGGTTTGGTTACTTTTTCGTTAGATGAAACTTGCAAACTGAGCCGATGTTGTACCACGGCAAGGACACGGTAGAGGTTTCCTAAAATCACTCAAAAGTTATTATGAAGAACCATTCGTGCTGCTTTCCTCGACGGTAGATATGGTCATGACCAGCGATAACCCGTGAACATTCTACTGCGATGCATTGATGGATTTGCTGTGGTTCCTTTGAGACTGATACCAAAGTTCATGATCACTGTCCCATCAGTGGTGCATATAGAAAAGTCGCACATAGCAACAAATACCCCCTTGGTGCTTCATACCCTGCACGGGTGTCATGATCACCTGAATAAGAGTCGCAGCAGGAGCAACGGGGCCAAATAGCGTCATCCCAAAATATGGAAAAATACATAATCTGTGCAAATCCTGAACAGTTTTGCAGAAAATGGCAAGGATTGCTTTACTCGTTTTGATGAACCAGAAAAGTGTAACCTGCACGCTTGTAAAGAAACTTATTCTTGCGAGTATATAAGTAATCATGAGACGTTTGCTAATACTCAGTTGCTATCTATCGAGGACTTTCATTCGTCGCTGTCTCCCGAAGGTGTTTCCGCCGTCAATTACAAGCAAGCTAATAAGGTATCGGCTGCATTATGTTGGTAAAATATCACGATCTTTTTTGAAAACATATGTGTTTGCTGGTAACTGATGTCTTTGTGACATTTCACGATAGGTCCATTCGCGCGTACAAGGTTGACCCATTAGCTCTTAGCCACTGAGAATGAATTGGAACGCATTGCTGCATAAAACCTAGGTCCAGTTGGAGTTGGTCACCAATACTGACCAGATTATGGAATTTGGAATTTGGAATTTGTAGCAGGCTTTCCATGGTCAGTTAGCGCTACGCTAGAGCCAACAGTTAAATATCATGTATGGTTCATCAACAACTTGTATGTATGGGTGATGATGCAATCAATGCCTGTATCCGAATTTCAGTATATCAATCTTGAGCATGTAGACATTCAAACATGTACCAGGATTAACCTTAACACGTCCGTAACGATTATCCGTCTGGTTCCAGAAGGGTTGGTGGTACCCCGCGGGTGACTGTCACCGTATCAGTGTGGAATCATTGATGATTCGGGACGCACGTTCACTTAATGCACCAAACTTGTCCCGAATTTGTGTACAAAGTTTAAATACATTGTACACGTACATAATTTGCCGATATCTCTGCTATTGGGAAAGCGCATTCGACGAGTCCATCGGATGCTCAGGTTTGGCCAGAGCTCATGAATGGCTGAATACATGCAAATGAATGCCAACCTGCGTACGGTTGTGTCCAAAGAGTTTGAGAAAGAGTTTTTAAAATTAATGGATTATGCCGTATTCAGTAGAACAATGAACAATTTGCGAAAGAGAATCAGCGTTGATCAAACTCGGGACAGTCGACAAGATCAATTGAACCGATAGTTTTCAGACCCGGCATTTAAATCGCGCGAAGTCTTCGTTGGGTTAGTTTGTTGCTTTTCACAGAACAAGAACTCAGGCTGATATTAACAAAACCATCTATGTTAGCGCGTCAGTATTAGCTTCACATGTACGAGTTGTATATACTACAAGATCAGACCGCAGTATGGCGACACTATCAAGATGCGGTACACAGATACAGGCTCGTTGTCGTTGCATATTACCAAACTAACGCAAAACGTTGTTAGTAAACGAATTTGGCACCAGTGAATATCCGACTGCACCAACCAAAAGGTTGTGGGAAATTCAAGGACGAGTGTGCTAGCAATTCCATTGAGGAACACATAAGACGGATCCCCAACCTGTAGTAGATTTTGGCAAAAAGAACTCCCTGTCTTGCTGTCACAAAGGATCACAAGCAGGCCTTGCATGTAAAATGCTTGCCCGAGGCACATGCATTCTCACACACAGCAAATCTAATACGGTCAAAGAGACATCGCATGGGTGAATACCAGTGAACAAAGTTTGTCCACGCTGGACACCATGCAATGGATATACCCCTACAGAATCACCACATTTTACTCATACGCATTTTAAAGCAAAGGTAACGTCTGTGGGGCTCGTTTTACGGTTAACCCTATAAAAGAGTATCTGCCTCCTGATCCTAGTAGGAAAGACCCAAGCATAGAAATAGTAATGATCGCCCATGCAATTGTGGAGTTGCTAAAAGTTTTTTGCCAACCAAAGGGTTCACACCCGCAGGCTTTAAATACGTGTATGTGGACCAACAACAGATAAATGAACTCTTGGTTCGGTTGGAACCGCTAATGGGTTTCGCTAGCGTGGACAGCACCGCACCAGAAGTTATCAATGATACTGCATTGATTTGGCAGCGACATCATGGAACCAGCGACATCATGGAACCGTGGAAGTTTCGCTTGTTAATGCACGAATGAAGTGAAAACATCGACGATGTATATTATGACATCCGTGATGAGTTCTGCAGCGCTTTTCATAGAAATACTTTGTGTTTTATATGTATCATATCGATGCGGTGTTTTATTGTAAATACAACATAGCGTTGCTTCGATGATTGGGATCTCATCAATGAAACCAGAAGTTTATGGGACTTTCTCTACAATAATCACTGTGAGGGAATCCCTTTTACTCGAGATCGCATCGTTACGCGTGTATGATAGTTGGCCTAATGTCGATCAGGACTGTTTGTGGCCTTCCTGCGGATAACATGTTCCTATGACCAGAAGGTGTAACCTGGCAGTAAGTCAATGCTGATGGGGATTTTCGTTGATGACTTGCAAAGACTCTACAATTTAAATACGCAAACACTAACCTGAAGCTGGGAGGTGTCGTCGTGCAAATCAATGAAATAGGAGGAATGACAGACTCTGGCTTGGCATCTCTAACAAAAATGTTGACGATGCTGATGCTACAGCAAAACAATTTATAAAAAGATAGCAGAGGTGCCCTCACCACTACGCATAGTAACATCTTGGAGTCAAATTCAAGGAATAATAATCAAATAAACGGAGCAACATACTGATGTCAAAACCTTAACAAATGGTTGACTTGTTTTCTCACCTCATGAAAATGGCTTTCATATACTTTAACGTCACATCTTAAAGGTGCTAGAGTAGCAGAACGAATGGTTGGTTGGGTAGAATGGTAATTTTCATCAATTGTCAGCGACATCTTGGTTTTCTGTGGAATTTGTGGATGGGGTGTTGGACCAGCTGATAGCGGATAACGGATGCTAACGTAGGTAGCAGTTACGTTCCACATGCAAACGAACATCTACTTTAGAGTTTTGTTACCAGACCATATAGGCGTCGATAGAATAGAAATCGTCCTTTGGAACCACCCCAATGTATTGCTACTGACTCGACACTAGCTTGGAGTCATAACAATAACAGGTAAAAACGCACGGACAAAATGAAACGTCACCACCAGGTGTGAAAAAATAAAAAAATACTGTTTTTATCATGATGAAGTGAAATTCACAACCGAGTCCACCATGTTATGCTAGTCATCGATTATGTTAAACCAGCACTGACTCAACTAAGAGAAAGATCGCAACTGTTATTCAATAAGGACGCACTTGTCCACGTAACAGTTTTTGGACGAAAACGATCGTCAGAGGCAAAGAGCAAGTGCGTAATGCATGTGTTTCCAAATGAACGTGATACCAAACCACATGAAAACACCATTGCCGGAGACTTAAATATTACGAAGAAGATATCTTTTAATGATTGTATCACGGTTGTACTAGTGAAGAAAAGTGCTTTATTGAAAGTGCGTACACGTATTGCAGCTGAACAAAGCCAGCGTGTCGAACAATTAGTCTCCACGATGACAAGGACACTAGAAGAACTATGAGTGACCCGTAATGTTAATCACGCGAGAAAATAATTGAAAATAATTGAAGCAGAAACATCTGTGAGATGAAATCAACTAATCGTGAAGTACAAATGCGTGTGTGTTGTTGTAGATGCTGAGACCACTGTTGGCATTGGTGTTGCTGGTGCTATCATAGATACAACTATCGGATTTCTTGTCGGAGGTGTATCAATATCAACCGATGACGCAGGCGGTGTTAGAAAAATAATTTCATTTGTGCAGCATTTGAAAAGCTTGCACTTTGAGTAAACAAGAAACCAAAAGATTGTGGAGTCTTGAAGTCGATGGTCACCGCCATAGCAAGTCTAAAAATAACAAAATGGTTTTATGTACGGTAAGGCTTGTTTATGGCTGTTTACATTGACCAAAGGACAAGCTCTTTGAGACGAAGTATGCTTCTTTCATAATGCTCTTGTGAAATTATTTGTTTTGAGAATGACTATTTAGACCACTTCCGATAAATAATTCTGTTACTTCATGATTCCTAACTTCTGTTTGGACCATTTTCGTGTGTGCAAATATCTTTTGAAACATAATGATCTATTACTCATAATAGGAAAGAGATGGGATATTTACATTACATTGAATGGGTTACGTGACATCTAACATCTTGTAGGATGCTGGCTAAAATTGAATTATAGGTGCGATGTGAAGTATATTATCGCATTCTCTACTCCGTACTACATTGTTCTTATTCAGCTTGCAACAAAACAGTTAAACGCAAGTAGATATGAAATACAAAAAAAAAAAAAAAAAAAAAAAAAAAACACTTTGTCATTTTATGTCCAATTGAGCGAACGTCATATTAAACTGAACAATGCCAAATAATAAGTCAGTAAAATGTACACACAGTGAGTAACCTTACTTATAATTGAATACACTGAATAAGTAGCATTGTTTGCATATTTGTGGTTTTTTGGTTTAACGCCGTTTTTAGTATGGTGCCAGTATCATTGGTCGAGGAAGAACCCGGGAATAACAAAAAACCCATGGGAGCTACTGGCAAGCTATCTCACATATCAACATTGTCTGAGACTAGACTCGAACTCAGACGGACAAAGATAAGATGTGAGTGATATGTAAAGGCGAGTGCCATAGACCAATCGGCCACTCGATCACCCGTGGACGCTAAGAGCATTTGTATGTGGATTTGCATTCACTGACAGAGTGCATGATGTTTACATTTCCCTAGATTAGCTTTAATATTCAAGTACAGCTTGAAATTAATCAAAGTTTCACAGGATTCTTAAGTTAACTTAAGAATCCAAGTAGCACAACCAAACCCCAACCCCACACACTGACAAGAAAACTAAAGTTCAACAAGTGCGGCAGTCCTACAATGATATCGGTTAAATCGCTATTACGTTTGGAATGGGTAATATGGTCAGTAATAAATAATGTTACCGATCCCAAGCTATAACTCCAAATGCACACTTCAGAAGACTGACACCAAATCGTTGAATCATTGTACAAATGCTCCAGTAAAGACTCGTGGTCTGAAACAACAGAAAATGTAAGCAACCTTGTTCGTACCCGCCTTTTAAATGGAACTGAATATGTGACTTTAATCTCGTTGTTTGCAAAATCTGACCAAGTACAAACAACAATCCAGCCTCACGCTAACGTACGTTTGACTGTCAGCGTCAGTTTAGTATTTATATCTGGTTGCAGTAATCTGTTGTGTAGGGAATCATTTCAGTTTTGACAACAACACCCTGACCAGCAAAAATCCACATATATTCATGTTTATATTGATTTCCTCTTATATACATATATTCGAAATTTAGGTAGCAGTTAAGTTTAAGAATTTGACACGTTCCAGTTTAGTAAATGTTTTTGTGTGGTGTTCTTCATGAGATCTAGCTAGCAACTGTTCTGTTTATTTAATAGGCGTCATTCTAACTACAAGTAAGTTATGATTTCTTTCATTACCTACCAAAAGCCTAGAGAAAAGTGACCCTGAAGATATAAATATTTGCAGCTGAAGACATTGAATAAGGTATTAGCTGGCATGTACATGAATTATATAGAAAAAACATATTTGAAGGAAAACAGTGTCCAACGTTTTCATTTCTCAACTAATTAACGTGTGAGTACACACCGATATCAGCTATGTCTGAAAAATAGACATAGCTTTAAATCAAGAAAACATTTATAATTGAAAAGGTTGTATAAAGTCTGCATCGATAAGGTATCTGGATGTCAATAAATGAAGCTAAGTTACTTATTAAATACATTTGTTAAAAAAATTCCTACACTGTCACATTTGTCAACAACATTCTTTTCCACATGGTGAAGATTCCCAATTATCTGATTGCAATAATATAAACAAAAGCCAATAATAGAAACAGAACTTGCAAATGTTATTTCCATTGACCTTTCATCTTCTTGAGCCAATAATAAAGATCAATATTCATAATGGTGATGATAATACTAAAGTTTTCACAAAACGAAATAATATAATTACGTCAAATATAGATCTGAATCCGCTACTAACATTAAGTGTAACGCATGCGCTTGGAGAAACGTTTTGATAGAAGAATCGAATAAAAGCATTAAGCCAACTCAGATACCATAAACGTCTTAGATACATTGCAAACATATTCAACTTAGTAAAATGAATAGATTTTTTTTTTTAAATAAAAGATGACAGGATTGTATGCTTTATAAAATATAGACAAACGTTAGAAACAATAATTCTTTAAACTGTAAAATAACAACTTGGCACCAGTTTGTTCTTTGAGCCTTCAAGCATTCAAAATATGAATGTTATTCCGTCCACTTGATATAATTCTTAAGTTTTACTTTGAACAAGCATTATTTTATTAGGCAAGATTCATCAATATTTCATCTTCGTACTAGATCTAAGAAAACCTGATCATGATTAAAACAATACATAAATCTTTGTTTTTAATACCATGCCAGGTGGATCGGACCAAAGTCAACCTTGATCAACTAAATATTGTAGCATTTACGACAGTATTTTGCACAGGAACGTGTTTCGCCACATTCGTGAGCCAAATTTTCTAGGTGCAAGGAATGTGAGGATGGGATGCAGTAATACCAAAGCCATAGACCATACTATTCCTGTCATTAGGAAGCCGATTCTTAGAAACACCATAATTCCTATACTGAGTGAATCACAGACGGACATAATAAAGACCACATGGAAGACGATCAAACAGTATATAGCTAACGTGGGCATATTGACATTTGTCAGGTGAGTATCTTTCATCCAAAACCTGAACTAAAGAAACAAATAAAGACTTGAACCATAACGTGGAGTAACAGTTCCGTTAAACAACAATGTATTGCATGTTCCTATACCCAAATTTCAGTGCTTTTTCATTTATATTGGCTTTAGGCAAGTTAGAAATTTCTTAAACACAGCACTGATCTGAAAAAAAGATAAAAGATCGAGAAGATACCTGAGGTTTTTCTGCCTCTCACCTTTCATGTGTTACATGGTTTTGTGCATGTCCACCTATTTACAAACATAATGGAAACCAATCTTCCTGTCTCACTCTGTGTCAGTCACAAATCGAACTTAATCTCTAAGGAGCACGATTAAGAAGCGTGTAAAGTATGTATTTGCTATATACCGTATGAACAGTATATAAAGGTTTCTTTATAGTCTTCATCGATTAACATGACGATTATGCCATATTATAATCAAGACTTAGATGGAATAAGGCTCGAAATTGATTTTGGGCCAATGATTGCTTTTGATGGAGCCTGAATGTTATTGAATGTGAATCCTACAAAGAAGGCTATTGAAATAAAGCGTGTTGCGTAACTTTTGATCATGTCAAACAGCATGCATGTTATCTTTTAGTAACCATTGAACCAATGAACTTAAAATTGGCATGATACTGCTGGTCCTGTTTTATATCCAAATGGAGTTATTGAAAGTGGTGTTACGAGTCTATCATCAACAAGTTTAATAAAACCAACAAATGATTTATTTCTCTGAATTACGAAGTGAAACTTTAAAAGACAGTATTTATTAATTACATCCAAATAGTCCTAAATATTATATCCAAAGGTATAGATATTCCGAATGATTTCCAATAGTCTTGAATGTCTTGAAGTGCTATAATGATACACCCCAGATTATCTTTGACTGAGTTCTCATTAATCCCAAAGTAAATTATGATAAAATCGCATTTTAGTCCATTATGTCAATAAACACTTTGTAATTTCAGTGAATAATTTAAACAATAACTCTTCTAGAATTATACCTGAATAGAACCATAACACCTAAGCCATAAACTCTGATATGAAACAGGGATTAATAATTGTTTACCAAAGTCTCTATATATATGTATTTCACTTGACATGCCACTAGCTCGTAAAGTAGGTCTAGGTCTTGAACTCAAAGTCAGGTCAACGTCTTGTTTACTTCTTAGAATCATGAAATATGTCAGGTAGACATTAATTTCACAGCATCTAAATGTACGATTTATGTTTATGGGAAGCAATAGAGAGATTATGCTGAACTAAAACAGTTTTACTTTGTATATGGCTGAACAGATAGTATGAAGAAAAAAACGCGTGAAATAAAGTGAAATTTTCAATTACACTTAAAATTAAATTACACAAATAACCTTAACGTATAACACCTAAGAAAGGTTTGAAGGTGAAGTAATCAATGCACTTTGGTTATGTATCAAATGCATTCTACTTTAATTGCAATAGCTATATATTCAGAAAATGGAAATGTAATTAGAAAAGGTTAAGTTGGCTTTAGAGGTGGTGGGAAAGCATTAGAACTGATAGCAAGCTGTAGTAGTCGCACTTCACTTTATTGAATTGGAAAATGCGTTGACATATCATTGTAGCTCTGCAAGACGAATCCTAAATATGACCCACTTTCTCTTCGGGCAAATGCTCGAATAGCTAGGCTAAAATGCAGTATATTAATGAACTTCACAATTCCTTTCTACTTGTATATTTCCTACAGTATGTTCGAGGAGCATCCAGAAATTCAACATATATTTGCCTCGTTTCGAAACCGCAA
The DNA here is from genome assembly GCA_016617855.1 of Megalonaias nervosa. Taxonomy (NCBI): domain Eukaryota; kingdom Metazoa; phylum Mollusca; class Bivalvia; order Unionida; family Unionidae; genus Megalonaias; species Megalonaias nervosa. Next base: position 5,242 of record JAECUM010039797.1, on the reverse strand, counting down.
ATTAGAAGAAGTGCAGAAGAGCTCTCTTCTACGTGCGCATGCGATGCGAGTGATGGGGACAGTTGACAGGTGTATCTTGTGCCTTGATGGTGGTGAGAGTCTTGAAGAAATCATGAAGGAACTTGGACATGTCCATTTCCAGTATCCAGTGAATATGAACCAATTAAAGGTAATTGCATCATATTTATATATGTAATTATGTGAATATAAGTGGCATTCATACAGAATACATATATATTGGTCCATTTCATTCAGTATTACATAATAAATATAAATGTTTCATAAAAATAATTATTTTTCTTTTACAAGAAGAGAAAGAGGAAAAATGAAAGAAAAGAAACACGGAAAGATATGGAGAGACTATAAGAAATACATTGATCAAGAATATTGTTTTTACATAAAAGAAGGTTTCTGTTGTCACAAAGATAGAAAGGGTTTTCATTTGGCTGTTCTTTACAGCATTTTAAAACTCAAGGAATTTATAAATTCTTGATTTTCTAATAAATTTGCTTCTTCTCGAATTTCAGAATAGTATGAACGTTTCAAAACAAAATGAAATATTACTGAAATTGCATAATCTGTGCCATAAAGAAGTAGCGCTAGGCTTATTCCACTTGCTGGCCTCGGTATGGAGACGACGCGAAGAAATATGAGCCATATCAAGGCGACGAGGAATGCTACAGATAATACACTTTATATGCAAACTTGACAGCATGATGACAATGCAAAAATGCAGGAGAATTAAACATGTCTCTCCAAAACTAAACGCAAATATATATATATATATATAATTCAATATTTGTCTTCCCCAAACGCTGTTTCAACTGTTTAAAATAAAAACAATTAATAAAATTTGTACAAGGAAGGCCAGCATGATTTTGTTCAACTGTGTGCCAATATCTTAAAGTATCATAAAAATAAATGTACCGAACAAGTTTTCATTAATCTAATTTCGAAAAGTTTTAAGCAATATTGTTATTCAGTTATTGAAACTTTTATCACCGAAATGGAGGGCTTTCGGTCAAAACGACCGTAAAAATGTTATTCTGTTTTGTAGCACCAACGGAAGTAATATGGAAAGATTTAAGTCAATACGCTCTAATTACTGGCATTCATTAAAACCTCACACCTCCTGGCCATAATTTGAAATTGGAAGAACAAGCGTATCAAATAACGCACATTCATGTTTAGATTTCTGAAGTTGACTAATGGAACTTCCAGAATACAAAATACATCAGGTTAAGTTAAATTGCATTAATAATATCAATACAAATTATCGGAATGTCCTGTATTAGTCACTTCTGAGCAATTATATTCTGTACCACACCTGCACTACACATGTACTACACGATGTATCAGTAGTATCCTGTTTCTTCCCAGCAACAAGTTGTTATCGACTTCATTATCTTCCACCGACCATGCGGTAGATTAATCATATCCGATTCACTATTAGAACATTGATAAATAGAGCATACTAAATACATGTGGCTCATTAGTCGGGAACACGAAAGCTTATCGAAGACTAATTTGACACTCAAATATTTATTAAGGACTGAAGTTAATCTCTTATCATGAATTTATCGGTATACTGATGTAAAAAGTCTCTTCCGGCGATCGATAAGTTTCCAATCAAATCAATGACCAAGTAGACCCGATACAAAGAAGTCTATTGTAAAAATTTCATATTACTCTTTTAAGTAACAAACGTTTGCAAACAGTTAAGTAGAACAATCTGAACAAAAATATTTTTTATTTGCTATAACAAAGATAACTCTTTATAAAGCAGACAGATACAAAAACAACCAAGAATTTGCGTTGTCACTGTCAGTTTTGATTCCTTTCGACGTACAGCAGTTATCTAAATCATTATGCATATTTTCTGAGTTGAAAACAACCCAGTGTACAGTCTGTCTTAGGTCCACATCGTATTTCAAACATCATGCTTGCTTTTTCTTTCTTAAGAAACCATTCATCATATGTAAGGTTGAAATATTCACGAATATGGTTGAAAATGATCTTCATATGTTCGTGAAAATAAAAAATGCAATAGAAAAACAGACATAGTAAGTCATGATGGAGATATTGCTCCAGTATATATGGTCGTCCAGTTGTCTATGTAACATACAAATTCGAATTCATCCTCTCGGATGGCATGCATGTCTTGCTACAAGATGTGTGGGCGAAATATTAGGATGTTAATAGATTGCACTATTCCTTTCAGATGAAGCCTATATATCACATTAAGAAATTATATTGGTCAATTAAAGACATTTTCATTTTATTTTAGATTATATGTCCACAATTTCTGAAAGCTGTCAAACCGTACCTGGAGGGAACATGGTCATCGGAAGTGGAAGATGCCTGGAGCAAATTTTTTGACATCATTCTCACATACATGTGTTATCATGTGGAATGTGTTGCATTCAAGTCATAACCCTCGTGGTTGCCCAGGCAGGAATTATAATCTAATTTGCGTGTAGTCTTTTGTTTTCATGGGTAGGTTACATGGTTCAAATCAGCATTCTTTTTTATAAATGTTTAACTGTTCCAAGCTGATTCGACTCTGGAACACAATTTATTATCCATGTGCGAGATAAATGGATACCTAATTTTATAAGTAAAACAGCAGATTAAAACTGATAAAATTTTAATTTAAGACAAACAAGGTAAAAAGGCTCCTCTTCTTGCGAAAACTCCATGTCTCTATGACTTTCTATTTAAGACAAGTGATAAATAAATTTTCAACATGGCTGCCAATGTTGCCATAATGGACATTATATTGGCTTTATTTTCAACAACTTGAATTCATCACAAGGCTTCTTGCAACAACTCCATGTTGATGTGCATTCATGAATAGTAATAACAAGATTTTCAAGATGGCTGCCATGGTGGACACAATGAACTCAGATCAGTACAACCAACTAGATATCATACAAAGTTCTTAGCGGAAACCCCATGTCAATATAACTTTCTGTTGAAGAGGTGTAGCGATAAAAATGATTTTCAAAATGGTTGTTGTGGCAGCCATACTGAATGTTCAATTGGTACCTTTTTCATTTAGGGTCAAGTAAACATGATATGAAGTCTTGTGGTAAAAACTCCATGTCATTATGACTCAGAATGAGTAGCAATAACAAGCTTGCTAAGATGGCCATTGCGGTGGCCACAACAGCTATCTGAGATGCACCATTTTCGTTTAAGACAAACTAGAATGTGGAATGAATGTGTATATAAAGTTTCATTGTAACCTTTGAAATAGTTTAGGAAAAGTAGTTTTAACAACCTTTAGATAATGGAAGGATGACTGTGCATATACAACAGGCCATCCAATAACTCCATCTGGTCTATGAGCAGTAGAGCTGAAAAATGTGATCCACACATGCTTCTGCATTATAAGCGGGTTCTTGAGTTATCTGGGCATACTAAAGTGAAGGAGTGGCACCCATGTATCTTTATAAAAAAAAACACCAAGAGGATTGTATATCCTTAAAAAGATTATATCTAATCTTTCAAGTACATGTAATGATATTCAATATTAATTAACACCAATGCTAACAAAAATTACAGTACCAATGGTATTGTATAAATCAACAATAACATAAATTCATCATCACACAGACTTTGCATAAATTAATTAATTAACTAGTTACATGATTGTAGGTCTGACATCATATATCATGGCAATAGAAAAAAAACTTCCATCTTGAAATTATACAAAATACATAATAAAAAATGGCGATAACGAATAAAGCAGACAATATCATCTTCCAACTAGGCAGAAGTAACTGTAGAATGATTAAATGTTTTTAAATTATTTTCATGCTCTGTTTGCTGTTTTAAATTATTTTCATGCACTGTTTGCTGGATTCCAAAGCAATTTTCAAGACTAAAATCACTTTATGTCTAATCATCTCTCAATTTCAATCATACCCTCAGTTCAGCTTGAACGGCTGTATTGGAACAAGTGCAATCGCGGAGTATTCACCCCAGCTCAAACACATTACAGTAACAGGAGATGAAACTCTGCATTAATCCATCCATTCATCCAACCTTGACATTTGAAACTGTTCAATAAACTGACCTCAAGGGGTGATGGGGAGGGTTTTGAACCCTAAACATTTCAGAACTGTTACTTTGTAGTCGGAATCAAATTTTTCAGAATAAATACATATCTTTGCCATGCACTGAGAATAATGAACTTAGAAGATTATATCAAAGTAAATTCCTCATGTCTAATATCAGAATTTGATGGATGCTAAAACTAAGGTTCACAAATATAAATTTACGTCTGTATCTGAGTATGGGCTCAAGTAAAGTATTTATATTCAAGGCCTGGACCCACAAAGTATTCATACTCAAGACCCGGTGTAATACTTACAAGGTAATTAAAATCTACATAAAGTATTTATACTAAAGGCCAGGTGTCATATTTACAAAATTACAAAACCAAATAAAGATTAAAAAACTATAAAATTATACCAAAGAGTTTATCACTATTGTTGAAATTAGTCACGTTTTTACTGATATTCTAACCCCACTCTGAGTAAATTTATTAAAAGTCAAATGTTTTGAAATCTGAGGATGAGTTAAATAAGTGTGTTCAGACTATCTGGCAGCTATGTGATCTGTCTACAGCCCTTTTGTAGTCCATCCTTGGTCAAATTAGTTTAACTGGCAGATTAGAAATTTAGAATTGCTTAACCTATCTAGCTTTCCAATCAATTATTGGGGTTAGTTCCAGCCTAAGAAACGTAATTGGGATGTCATACTAATATTTTAAAGGCTCCTTGCAGTTACTTGACTGATCAAATATGGCTTTTCTTAAGCTTAGAACTGATTATCTATTGTTGTGATCTCAACATTCCTCGCTCCCTTCTTCCAACATGAATTTATTAAATCTTAGCTTAATCTGCAAAGTTGACAATTCACTGTATAAGTCAATCCAAACTTTGTTCATAATCTTTCTTCCTTTCGGTCAGACTTGTCAGTGAGTCATTGATGAAGTTATTCGAATGGCTAAAACCCAGCAGCCATCCCGTCAGCCCTGGGGTCAGACCCTGCCCAGTAAACTAGACTGACAGGGTTATAGGAAGGGCTGAATGGCCATGGCCCTCTTGCAATCACTTGTCCACGCCCAAAACATGAATCTGTTAAAGCCTCCAATTCCCGTCACCTTGTGACCAAGTGCCTGAAGTTCTTCCACCACCTGAAGACAAATTCCCACTTCCAGATTTACACAGTC
>JAECUM010039796.1:0-40624 GCA_016617855.1 Megalonaias nervosa | reverse complement strand
TATATATATATATATATATAGAGAGAGAGAGAGAGAGAGAGAGAGAGAGAGAGAGAGATGTCCTTACCTAATTAGGACAATATTCTGTACCCCTGTATGTCTTATATGATGGAAAAAAACCAACAAAAAGCTACTTGAATTCTGAATCTGTGTATCGAAAAGACTGCGCCAAACACTACAATAACTTTGAAGATATTTAGATGTAGAAAATGTGTTCTTTACTTTGGAAGTAATTTGGACACAGAGAAAATATTGTTTACATGCCAGAAGAACTTTGTGAAGTGGTTATATTTTCCTGTAGGATTGACTGGCTGTGGCTACTTGACTTATATCTCGTAATGTATTTACAAAGCTAGTACGTAATTCAAGTGTTGGACGTGACTGCTGTCATATGAAAACTTTGTTTTTATCTCTTGGTATTTTATATACACTTATCTGCATGCAGTGATTAAAGATCTACGTGTCAAAATGTACAATTATTGATTTATATTGATGTCCTTGCCTAATTAGTAAAATATTCTGTACACCTATGTGTCTTAGTTTATTGAACCTAAGAAAAAATAAAGTTCAGTAAAAGGTCATGTAGGTGTATTTAACCTACCTACCTACCTATCCACCAACCCACCAACATACATGCATACAATTAAGTCTCACAGGATTTAAACTTAGGGTTATGGTCAAACAAAGATGCTAGTGTTTTGAGGTGGTTTATTGGTTTATACATTATTAAAATAGAAACAAAAACATACACCGGTAATGTCACAAAGTGCTCATTATAGGTGTTTAATTAACCGTTATTTTTTTCTCATCGGTAAATGGCACATTGTGTTAGTTATTGGTGTGTGTGTAAGTAACTGTAGATAGCACATTGCGTTAATTATCGTTGTTTGTAACTGTTACTTTCCTCACACGTGAGTGTCAGATTGTAACTTTCATCTCATTGCTGAATGCAGTAAACTAATTTCATTGTGACATTTACCATTATGCTGAATGCAGTAAATGAATTTCATTGTGCCATTTTTATTTGACAAGTATAGTTGACATTATATCTGTCAAACAATTATTTTAAAACAAAGAACTGCTCTGAAAGTGAAGTCTAGCCTTTGCATGTTGTATCCTTTTCATATTTTAAGCAAATTGTCAAAAGTTTGCTTTATGATGCCATCGTTTTCTCAGGTATATTTTATACATTATATTTTTTATTCTGTGTTCTCATCGGTGCATTTGTCCCTGCATACATCGCTCAGCTATTCTCCTTGTAAGATTCGTATTGGATATGTGTATTTACGTTGATAAAAAATATAAGTTCAATCGGAGGCTGTTCACTTGGAAAGAAGAGGGAGGCTGAAAATTCAAATGGTCACGTGTGCAAAAGTGTATTTATTAGCGATGTCTTTGTTTGATTCGTATACATATTTCCTATCTGTATATTTATATTATTGCCAGTAAAATAAATGAACCCTCTTGAGAAAAATATTTCTCTGTTAAACGTACTTCAGTTCAAACTAAATACAGATATGCTAGAATGTTGATACACTTTAAGGTCAGACAAACGGACGGTAATCCACAATTTTCCGCTTCTAATTGATACGGTTTACAAAATACGCCATAACTGTCTGGGTTATGTCATATATCAAATGAGAACAATGAAGGCCCATTATTGTTGATTCTGTCAGTCTTGTTGTTGTTTCTGTTCTTGTTGTTGTTGTTGTACATGGAGAACAAAGAGTATGCTTTGTGTAAAAGATTCCAACTAACGGGGAAAGGGTATATAACTTAATTCGTTCATTATGGATCACATTTCGAGCGTTAAGATAAATGTTTAAGCCCATCTGTAGTTAATGGGGACGACTGGGCGTGTACCAGACTTCCTTGCAAAAAAAAGCAAATATTAAATATGGGGTCAAGCTAATTGATAGGGTCAAATAATTTATAGGGTCAAAAGAAAATTAAGAAGGAATTTTACTTGATCCCATACGAAGATAACAATAATGTTCACTAAACCTTCTTTCTTCTTTACCATCGTTTCTACAATAGCTGCGATCAAAATAACTCACTAAATTTTCTAAGGGATATCCAAGACTGATGAAGAAAATACACACAATATTGAGCACACAGCATGGAATCTGTGCCTTGTAATCGTCTTCACATTTCTTCGCATAAAGTCGATGATGTCTTCTTCCAAAGGCGGTAATCCATAAGAATCAAACTACTCCATACTGTGATAGTTGCGAAAGTAGACGGCCACATAATGGGTTCCTGGTAGATGACTGTCGCCGATGTTGATGACATAAGCTTGAATGTCTTTAGGTTAACGCACTTCATCTTTCATCTTCAGAGAAGTCAATGGAGGGGATGAAGGGTCACGCAACTCTTTATATCACTGATGCAACACTGCTCCTTCCGAGATGAGACCTCATCAAGATACTCTTCCAATTTTTCTTCTTGGCTCATCATCATACATTTATCGTGTTGAATTTGACTGGGATGATCGTTTTGACATCCATAACAATGTTTGTGAGTCAACGCTGTAATTTTCTCAGCCAGGTGCTTAGCAAAACAGGAGACTAAATGTTCTTCTTCTTCTGGCCACCTGGGCATCTCGGTCAGATGAGGATTGGGAGGGAAACGCGGGTTGCGTTGTTCTTGCCAATGATGGGCAACGTTTGTAGGGCACTAAGGTCAGCGTTCGTCCTTCCATTAGATTCCACAATACATGTATGAGGTATTTCGGAAAAAGTTGTCCTTTTGTCTTCTTTTTCTTCTTCGTTCTTATCTCGGACCGGTGGGTAAAACACCAACAATTCCTCCCAGTATCGCTCCAGACAGTCCTTTGATCAAAGGTCCAATCAACATAGGTAAAAGTCCACCGCGTTGCACCAACATTTTGTTTTCTTTTGACGAAATGATATTTTCGTTTTGAACGTTCGGCTAAGAACGCTTCGATGCTTGCCTAAGTGTTCTTTCTGGTGTTTGGACAAAGGTATCGTTTCTGTCAAGACATTCAAGAAACATTCGAATACGGTATCGATTATTTCTTTAGGGGCTGTCTGAATGAGTTGTTTTCGCATAGATGGAGGGGATTTTGACAGGACCGACAACACGTCCTAATGTTTGCCTAAACAAGGAGCAGTCCTTTCTTTTTCCTTTTTTGACAGAAGAGTGATGGCCTATTTGGGGTGACATCTGTTTCGTTCAGGAACAAAGAACCTGAAGTCAATCGCTCGACACACACCTTTCTTATACTAGACCAAATGTTTCGAGCATAGGTCCTTTCAGCGAAGGGCCATGAACAAATTCGTACTGACTGAATTTAATGTTGGTGTAACTGATATTCATTGTCTGAGGTAAGTCTTTGTGTCGTAATCAGAATGGCTTCAGTTTTATCATCGTTCATCTGCAGCTTCTTACATGTCATCCATGATTTCACATAAGAAATGCACCTATCTACAACTTGGATGGAGGTTTAAACTTCAGCTGGGTCGCTAGATTTGTATATTTGGGTGTCATCAGCATACAGTTAGTGAGACACTGGAGACACCATTTATCTTCTTGTCCATTAGCTAATTCTCCGGGGGGGGGGGTAGGCCCTCCCAGATATTTTCCATACTTTCCTTTGAACTTTTGGAATCGACTTTCAAACTTGCAGTATCCAAGCAAACGTGCAGGGAACGAATATTCTTCTTTTACAAGTTCATTTTGATGAGGTGGCCATTCGCAACCGTATGGTTTGACACGCACAGCATAATTTTCTATTGTGGCCGTTGTGGTACTAATAGCGAAGTTACCAGGTCATTCTCAGTCCCTGATGTCACAGGGTACGGCAGCGCTGCAATCGCAAGGTACAGGATTGCACTGGAGGTCATCACCGAACTTGAACTTCTCGCTGTCTTGTGTCTGTGTTAAGTCATTCATCTTTCTAGCTTGGCGTTTATAGCCACAATGAAGTGTCGGTCTAGAAAGTCTTCCCACTTGTATAATTGCCAATATCGGTATTAGTAACCGTAATTTTTACGTAACCGTAATGATGGTGCTCAATGTAGATACAACTGTCCTTGTCAAAGTACAGGACGCGATCTCCTGACTGGTGTAAGGCTTCGTACAACTGTAAGCGAGCGCGGGATGTCACGTAGGCTGCAATGATGATATTTCCAAATTCATCAGCCTGTACAAACTCTAGCTCTTCTTTATAATTCTCCATAATTAGATCATGGTGAACGACGTCCACGTGTTTCATATATTTATTTTTGTCGTGATTCATCTGGAATTAGCTGGAGGGTTCTGTCAAATACCCCATCTTAGGTAAACACGGTCGTTGTGCCATTTTTCCCCACAAGAAATTTAGCATGACTTTGGCAAACTATCGTCTTCCCTCGTTTTTCTCAACGTGGTCTAAAGTTATACTCTCTTTGGATTTGAATTTCTCTTGGTCTTCGGGAGTTTGACCCCAGGAAGGATAGCCACTAGCTTCTTGCTTGAGTTTCAAAAAGCCATCGACGTGACCTGAGAAAAACCTTTCGGAGTGTCGTCGCCCTTTTGATTCTGTTCTGTCTTGCGAAATTGGTAAATTCGTACACTTCTAACAGTTGCTATCCCAGTTCCAGAGCGCGAAACAATTCCACGCTGACCCACGTTCCTGTCACAACGCTTTCTTCCTGAGTGTGATGATAAGGTTGGTTTTGGTCACAAGTTTCGGCTCAAGTATGGCACAAACGAAACATTAATTTTCCTTGGCAATGGTAAGGTAAGACGGGATGGTACAAGTCGGTGGGAGGCAGGACATTGCATTTGATGAGTCCTTCTTATTGTCGAATATTTTCATATAAATGTGTTCCGTCAGCAATTGTGGGTGTCCTGCTGGAAAAGTGACAATATTTGCACACGTAAGGACACAGCGAACACACGTCCAGGTATTTGATTTCTTCTCCTTTCTCCTCGTACCCATGGTACAGTAAGCATATGGCATTCGTTCGTCCTCCAGACAAACTGTCCCTTGGGTTGAGAGGGTCTACGAGGTTGTAAATTTCCACGATGCGCTTAAACTTGGGATTGTTTTTCAAACGACGGTAGTAGTCGTGTTCTCACGACTCGGTATCCTTCCTGTTCTAACTTAAAGCGTCGTTGACAAGTGTCCTCGTATAAGTCTTTCATGTTACGTCCTGAGAATGAGTTGAGGGTAACAGGTCGGACATCCGTGGAAAAAGCATCCGTTAAACTCGTGGACGATCTTGTGGTCTTCTAAGTTGCAACCATCCACCGAATACATTCCAATGGTTTGTCGATTTAGTAAACACTAAACGAAAACGATTGGTTATTACCAAGGTCATTTTCTGGCCTACGTGTTATTGCATTGTTTACTGCGCTATTTGATGATGAAATAGCCACGCGTTCCATCGTGCGCGCCTGAAATGACGTCTTAGTTCAGCTTAAAAATACTCAGATCCCCGTGAAATAGTCAGTCGTATAATATACCTTCAAGAAGAAGGATATATTTCTATTAATTGCCGTAAAGAGTTGTACATCTTTGGAGCTCGAGATGATTTATCATAGATGACAGCTTGTTCAGAAATTCATCTACTTTTTCGAATATAATAATTTATTCCCTGGAGAACTATACAAGTGATTCCTTTGTATAAAAGTTTTAGGACAAAGACATTCAGTGGAAATTTATTCTACATTGGAACATTACAAGTTGTGGTTCAATGTGGAACTCTTGACATTCGTCTAAAGACTTCACCTGACGTCATCATCCTCCATCTTGGAACCTCGTCGAGATTCAAACTTGCATTCAGTTAAGACTGTTTAGTGATAGGACTTATGTATTTTTTCAATTCTAGGATAAATGTTTGGATTATCTTCACAAACTGTAAGTCATATTTTCTATTTTAACCTTTTCACTGTGTTTTTTAGGGAAATAAATTATTTTTGTCACAACTTACTAAGCTTGTTGGTTTCACTCTTTTCTTTTGTTACTTTTCAACGAGCCATTATAGGTAACAATTACACTCAGTCACATAATCGTGTTTTACATTTATGTCCGTAAGGTTATTCCGTAAGGGCATCGTCAACGATGCAGTTTGGCGTCAAGTAGGTAATATTGAATGAATTGATGTGATTCTGTTTGACAACATTCTGTTGATGGAAGGCGTATGAGGGTTATTGACGCGACCGTGGAAATTCCATAGTTGTAATTAAAGCGTACACTTAAAATGACGTCATGCTACGAAGTTATGGTTGGTCTTAGCATAAACCAGCTTGAGAAAATAAAGGGCGCAATAAGAAACGATTGTGGGGTAACATTAAAACTTTCTCCAGACAAGTTAACTGAAATTTTCCCCTTGTGGCGGACCAAACATAACTTGAAAATAAGACCTTGGTGACATTAAAGTGGTCGACGTCAGGTGAGACGCAACTGAAAAACTGGTGGAATATTTCTATTTCTCGCTGTGATTTCGGCTCTGTTGGCGGTTGCAGCTCCTACGGTTGCAAAAGCAGCTTCGTTAGGAGCCGTCGGAACCACACCCGCGATAGCTTAGACAAAGGCGGTTGGCGGACGCATGAAAAAAGAAAAGGTCTTCGACTGCCCGGGTGAACTAGCAAAATACCCTCAGAGAGAAGCTGAACCGGCCATGGATACGGGACAGTCGCTCGAACTACACAATCACCAAGAGAAATGATGTATAATCCACCAGGCTCTAAAGGACTGTTGCGATGCACGCAGCATGGATATAACGTGTCTGTTTGACTTGTATGCACTGAGTGTCACAGACCGCTTGAAAAATGCCTTCGTTGGATGTTTCCTCGGATGTTTATGCTTCATTCAAGCAATACAAGGGAAGTACTAGTTGAACGGTTTACTTTGTAAAGATTGTAATAATAACAAAGTACCTTGCATAATGCAACTTTTAGTTTTATTTTGTTTCTCAAATTTAATGCGGTAGTTATTATTGTTATGTTTTACCTGTATGGTAGATATGAACACATTTCACAGACGGTTCCAATTATTGCCTTGCAAAAAATGGTTATATACTCTGGATTAATAATTTTCGAAGATTTCGTGGTTCCTAAAAACCACAAATTTAAAGACCGAACGAACTGTAATTGTGCTGTGAAAGAAGTAGAACTACTTCCAAGGAGCCATTTATACTGTGAAAACAATAGAACTACTTCCAAAATCCAAGAATGAAAGTACCGAAAAGAATATATGACCACAAAATATAGATTGCAGTAAATATTCGCTAATCAAACTGTACTTTTTAAGCTACATCCAATTATTAAAAATTTGTCGATAGGTTATGAGCAGAACGTTGCACTGGTGTATGACTAACCTTTTTTCTACTGACATACAAATTAATATCCATTAGGGTTTATTTGAACGTTGCAAAACTTATATCGTTAAACAATATTTTCTGACAATGGCAGAGAATTATCAAAGATTGTGATTCAGAATTACTTTCAAAAGAACTTGGCTAAATACAATTCACTATGGTTTTATTTCCGGTTTAAATGTAAAGGTTAAAACTGCATACAGTTTCCAATACTAATAAGGTAATATTTTGTTATTGCTTTAATATAACCGTTGAACTCTTTACCATGTGTCAAGATTATGTCCGTGAAAGGCGAGCTGATAGAAAACATGTCCCTAATTATGTTGGAGTGTAAAGCAGTTTATGTTGAACAATAACCTTGCTTCACGATTGTAACTCCTATCAATCAGAGCTATAAATGTTCAAAATCTGGTCAACATTTGTATCCTTTGCCGATCCTGACCAACTTTTTAGGATGTTTTGTGACCATTATATAGGAATGAGCTGGTTCTTGATTAAAGCTGCTCTAAATTAGAGCTATCATTGCAATAATTTTAGTCCATCTTGTCAATCCTGACGTACTTGTCATATTTTTTTACCTCAATTCTTAAAAACATAAATTTCAAAAGTTATGTTGCAAAAGTTTCGAAATTTTTGTCTACTCCAAAATGAAGCCAAATTTGTATACTCATACACATGTAAAAATTACTTCCAAATACGTTCACCTTTAATTAATATCTGGGTCAAAAGGACTGTAAGGGTTCAATGCTTCACTGAGAAAAATGATTATTTCAGTCGGTCTTTTAGACGAACGTTCTTCGAAAGTCTTTATCCAATTCCCCTTCTCCAAACCCAGGAAATATCGCTAGCTTCATAAATTGTATTGAGCTAATTCAATGCCAAGGGGATCTTGTGTTTGTTTGTTCATATATAAATACATACATACATACAGATAGACAGAGTCTAATATAAAGTGAAACGAAAAATGGATTGTAATTAAGCCTATATGATACTTTCTGCGTAGAACTCTTCCGCTTTCTGAAATAACTCTTATAACACTAACACTAAGAGGCACTTCAATTTTGCATTTTCACATGTACAAGGCACTGGCTTGTTCCAACCCGAATTCCCGAGTAAACATGCGGCAGGAAGTTTCTTGATAACCACTCGTTTTTTTTTTTATTTTTATTTGCACAGGACTAACCTAGTATCCTGGTTAATATATTTTGTTGTAAGAGCTTAAGAAGTATAGCACTTACGATAAAAGTATCATTAAAGCTCCAAGGCTGGTTTGTTCCGCAACATACACATATATTTTCTTCATACAAACAGACGAACACACGACTTCTGTCATGATCGCAATTTTATTTTTGTTTCTTATACCTGTAGGGTCCTTAGAGGTGTTACAAGAGCAGGGTAACCAGATAGCCGCTTTGTCTCAGCGGTTGGATCGTCTAACAGATGAACTCAACAAGGAAAGTTCGCAGAAACAAATGCAGTACAATTCCCTGGCAGGAGAAATCATCTCTCTCAGGCATGAACTGGCGGACGAGAAAATTCTCAGACGTACCCTAACTGACAAGTTAGCTTCCCTGCAAGAAGCGAGAAAGTTAGAACATGGGGTAGGAAATGCTGCACTACGCGAGGATATAACGCAAATTGAAGCAATAAAGCAGATTCAAAGAAACCTGTCGGAGTTGAATGATAAATATGCCAAGCTGGAGAAAGATCCTGACTTAGTGTTATGGAGCAATCACGGTGGCTGGAAAGATTTCAATAAATTCAGTTTTAAATTTGCAAGTAAATTTGAATCGCTTCATAAAGGATTTCGGACTCTTAAGGAACAAAGCTATAAATATGCAGACCGGATTGAAGACCTGGAGAAAAGTATGAATGTGATAAGCAGCAATCTGAGAGAATATCAGACCAAGACAGGTGGGAATGAAAAAATAATGGATGGTATAATTAAAGACATCAAAAAGTTGTTTTTATCTATACTGGAGCTAGATACGAAACTTGACAGAGTCACGCAGATGCGGACGACTGCAATTAGCTCATCATCAAGTCTAACAACGGTTCTTCCGGGAAAATTAAGGAGTTTTGGAGCAGAGTTGGCGGCCATTTTGAAGCAAGGGATGAGAGTTGTGCGAGGCCAAGACTGGCAGTGGGGAAATCAAGATGGAAACCAGCCTGGACCAGGAACTGTTTTGACGATCAGAGACGACGGATGGGTTCGGGTCAAATGGGATGCAGGAAATGAAAATAACTATAGAATGCATGATGGGAAATATGACCTTGCGCTTTATATACCAGAAAACGTAAAGTCTGTTTCCAAGCTAGCGGCGATTCTCAAACCAGGAATGAGAGTTGTAAGAGGTGTAGACTGGAAATGGGAAAATCAAGATGGCAACCCGCCTGGACCCGGGACTGTCGTGCTGGTTCAAGATAACGGCTGGGTTCGTGTCAAATGGGACGCGGGACAGGAAAACGTTTACAGAATGCATGATGGGAGTTATGATCTTGCATTGTATTCAGCGTAACAAACATTATGGACCATTTCTCTGCTGACTGTTACATTATTCTAGAGACAATAGCATCAGCAGCTACGTCACGCAGAAGTTGATAAGTGATAGTCATGCTAGTGATAATGTAATACAGCTATATATCACTTATAATTAATTTGAGCTGCCTGATAAACATTTTGGTTTTCTCGAGGACAAAATTACAATTTGTCAGAAAGTTAACATGTAAGAGATTTTTCTATGCTTCAAGAAAATATGATCTTTATTATTTCCCATTATTTCTAGCCAATGTTTTCAATACGAATAGACTGATTTAGGAATGTATTGATATCCAAAAATAAGACTGAAATTGAAATAAACCGAAGTGCCATACTATCAGTTCGGTCGTCGTAGAAAAGGCAATCCGAAAGAAGACATTGAACAGACAAAATGAAACATTTGAGAAAAGATTCCGTATTAATCATTTGCAGTCATGATGTCCCAAGATGTTTGTGTATTATTACTTCAAGGTAATCAGTAACCAAATTATGTATCACATCTTTGAAAGGGAACTACTTTAAACGACAACATTAACAATTATACAAAACTAACTTAACGTAAGAAATGCATTAAATTTCAACAAACACATTAACCCTACGTTATAGGATAGGAATTTGTGTCAGAAGTAATAAAATAGTAGAAGGGGCGAAAAGTTATGTAGTTTAAAAGTTGAAGTTTTATAATTGTTCACTTCGGTATCATTTTACTTTTAGAAAACGAGCGAAAGAACGTCCTCAAATGTGTGGAAATTCTAACATATTCCTCAGACGGAAAACAAAACTATTTTTAGAAGACTTCAGGATATCAAATCTATGATTAGTTACTTAATACCTGCTTAATACTCAGTGTGCTTAATGCTAAGTGAAAAATTGGTTGTTCCGAACTGAGCATGAGAGAGACAACAAAAATAAAAAACCAAAACAAAACACATCTCAATTTGAACATGCAAATTTTAGATGTGTAGTGAACTGAAGCTATCTCTCACATCTCAGTTCACCCTTAAAACTACGCATACGGCAAAACCCTTTGAAGGCAATGGCTGTTACAATCCGTCAGATACATGTATTTTGTTGTTTATATATTTGTTACATGATCACGGCAGTTGTAGTTTTTGTACAGCTACATTAATACTGTATAATTTTATCCAGAACGTAACAATAGTATACATGCGTAATGTTGCAAGATATTTCACTTTGATTCTAAACTGTATTGTGTCTTTGTAGTCTCTTTAACGCAGGACTCAACTATTTCCCATGCCATATCTGTCGCGTGACGATTTGACGTTTCGGCTGTTTGGTTGGTGTTCGGTGAATGGCACATTCCATATGAACTTTACTTTTTCAAACCGTAACTTCAGGCAATTATTCTTGCACTTGTCAACACTATAGTCATGTCAAAGTTTCTCAGATCTTCATGGATTAGGACTTGTATTGATTTTATACAGTTTGCAAATAATAATAATAAGTAATATTCTGTTGCTTTATTTAAATTTTTATGAGGCTACCACTTGCAAATATTTTCTAGTTACATACCTACCTACCTAACATACATACATACATACATACATACATACATACATACATACATACATACATTCTTTCTCCATTTTCGACCTGAGATCTCACGTGACTACATCCCCCATATGTCTAGGATTCCGTTTTTAGTCAATTATCGATATGCTGCATCAATCTAATCACACGCCATTTTGATTGAGTATGACCTGTACCTATTTTAAATCGTATTTAGACCATTACATCTGTATTCTTGTAAATCGTATTTAGACCATTACATCTGTATTCTTCAATATTGTTGGATACGAAAGCTCAACATGTTTCACCTCGTATTTCACATTCATTTCCATGTCGAAATCCAAGTCTGATTTCGGTTCAAGGTCGTGTATGTGCGTGTGCATGTGTATGGTTAAGTTCTTTTTTGTAAATCAGGGCAACCGATGGATAAAGAAAGTGTTGCAAATATAGGAATACACTCTGCTTGTCATATGCGGAACGTTTTGGCTGTATGTTATATAAGACAGTGTTCTGATGACAAGAAAATTTCCTGCTAACTCAACAGACCAAAATTAGTCCTGTTATTATATCATAAGTACCTTCATCCTTAACAAAAAACGGGGGAAAAGCACAAATACAATTGTATAGTTTGTCAGCATATATTGAAAATGTATATACAATAAATTTAATAATTTATCTCAAGTCCAAGGAAAGTAAATTTTCTAAAATGCATAATACTATAGTTTACACTTTCAATATTGAAATCAATTTTTTTTCTCCACACACTAAGCTGTAGGTATACAATACAAACTCATTTGTAAATTGTAACGAATCAAAGTAATGTGCGTACACTTTGTAAAAATATCTATGGCATAAGCTGAAAGTAAATACATGTATCATCAAATGGCATAGGCTATCATCACGAAATGGCATAGCTTTAAGTATATGTATCAAGAAATGGCGTAGGTAGTAAGTAAATACATGTATCGAGAAATGGCACAGGCTTTAGGTAAATACATGTATCAAGAAATGGCACAGGCTTTAAGTAAATACATGCATCAAGAAATGGCAAAGGCTTTAAGTATATACATGCATCAGGAAATGGCATAGACTTTAAGTAAATACATGTATCAAGAAATGGCACAGGCTTTAAGAAAAATATATGTATCGTCAGGAAACTTTTCACCTAGCACAAACATAATAGATTTAAAGGTTTAATTCCTGTAGAAACAGCCATGTAAAGTTTTGCAAACACAACAGTTTTTGTGTTTTATTTGTTTGTCTTGTCTATGTTTTGTATTTGCCTTTGAAAAAGGCTCATTAAGAGTCGAAATCGCTCTGGCAAGTTAGATACTAGTTTTGCACTGTTCGTTGTCAGTTTATTGCATTTATCTTAATCAATCCCTGACACAAGTGATCCCTTGCTGAATCCTGTGTATTTGAAAGGACTGTTATTCGCCATATGATTTGTATTCTTTATATATAACCTTGAAAGTAATTTGCTTTACATTACATGTACAAATCTACATTGTAATGAAACTTATCTTAAATTCCTCATAGTGAAAAGATACACATGCTTAAAAAATTTTACTGGAGACATTTGTGCGGTAGTTACCAGTGAACAAGAGTTCACTATGATGACTAAATTTTACTTGAAGCTGTAGAGCCTGTTTATTTTATTTAATATTATAAGTTATTCATTTGAACTGGATCGAACAAGTTAGTATGCAGAAAATGCGATCACTCTTCGTAATGAACTTTTTTGAAATACTGAACATCGTTTTAAGCTTACGCTATGTTGAAATGAAATACTAATGTCGAGGGCTGTAAGACGCGTAATATTTTTTATATATCAATACTTCTTTAGAGTCTGTCAATGATGATGAATGCATGATTTAATTCATGTAAATGTTAAAATAAAAACTTCACCCTGGATCTTGTTCAATAGTGGGGATGCCATGGTAAGCTGGGAATTTCCGTCTATTAACACTAAGCAGGAAGAAAAATAAGTTCTAGGAGAGACGGTATATTTATTTGTAACGTTTCAGAAACGATGATAGAAAAAAAATATTGTTGCCTTGAAAATTATTTTGTTGCGGCCGCTTTTCCCCTTTAGTCGTGCATTCCTCTCAGTCAGGCCAGAACTGGTTTTTGATTCTCTCGCAGTAGCCAACGAGGTTAGGGCAGTTGTCTGCAATGGGCAAATGCATTAATACAAATGTGTTCCCTTTCTTTATAAATGTGTTACTCCGGCTTACGGAAATTTTCGGCTTGTTTCAAGAAACGATATATACAATGACATTTTTATCAGGAACAGTTTAACGTCGAGCTGTTTGAAATAATAAATTTTATTCCCTCAATATAAATACTAAATGTGTTATTCACAATATTAACTGGAATAAACATGGTAATGAAGCTATGTGTCAAGCGTAGGTACGTTTCGGCTCTACCATTCTGAATTAACACGTTTCCACTTATTTGTTATTCATTTTTAGTAATTAATATACACTTGTGATGTTTAAAATTAACTTAAAAGTCCGCTTCAAATTATGTCCATGCGTGTTTTCTTGTAATTCTTCATTATTCCGTGCATTGTTTACTTTAGCGATCTCTGCATCTCTGAGCCTTTCCGAGGAGCTATGTTAGCCGCTTTCTGATTGTTCGCTTGTCATACGTCTTCGGCAGCGACTGGCTCTCGGCGGTTGTCATCGATGCAGAGGCACGTGATTAATATAAATACCGTTGCAATTTGAGGTTCGGGGAGAGCTTCTTGCATAGTTTGTATTGTATACACGTCTTTTTAAATACAACTTCTCCACCACGGTTAAGTTCGGTAATATTCATCAGAAATGTCGGAGGAACAGACACACCAAATGCATCACAGGTCGGTATGCAACGATGTTGATTGAACATACCATCCTTCATTCCCTTCAGCGTCTGTACTTTGCTTACTAAATTCCCCTTTGAAATCCTTACCGAATTTACTGAGTTTACTCACCCCAATTTTACCGAGTTCACAGAGAACTCAACTCAGTTTTTACCGAGCTCTCCCAAGGTTATTTAGCTATGGTGAGGTGACTTTATTATAATTCCAATGCGTGTTTCTTGCATAATAATTAATTTTGGTTGCTTTAACCCGTTTGGGGTTAGGTGTACTGCGGTGGTAGGGAAATCCTGACCTGACCTAGTTTTACCGATCTCCATCATACATGTATAAGGCGCTATACCGGTGTGTCCCAAAGACGTAGGGGGAATCTCCATTCTATTACTTTAACTGGCATGTACTTTTACATAGATTTGAAGTGGATTCGTAGGGTTTCTTCCATGTAGTAAACTCGCTGCTTGCTAAATAATTGTACACATATTGAAAATTCAAGTGAGAGCAACATAATTTCAATGAAATACATGAATAAACAAGTCATTTAACCTAATTTCACTCTTTCTCTTTATTAGTATCCCTCGAGCCCAATATCTTAGTCAATGTTATTGACTACTTTTGTAGTGTCATCTCTTGAAAGGGTTTTTGTGATCTTTGTGTGCCGTTTGTGGCAAGAGCATCCTAATGTTAGAAGGCCATAATGCCGAAAGCACTACACATTATATAGCCTGATGATACGTCTGTTGATTTTTGAATCATTGCTGTCAATAAGTAGTATAGGCAATTAAATGTAATGCAAGTTAATATATAGTAGTGTAATTTTAATGCAAGCCAAAGAACGGCAGTGAAAGTTCACTGCATGTTAATAATGGGAGTTATAATTTAATGCAAGTTAATGAACAGCTGTGACATTTTGCTGCAAACTAATGAACGGCTGTGACAGCTTAACTGAATTCAGTTTGTATCCCTTTTATGCATTGTTTCAATGTAAGTGTCAGATACGATCCACAAACATAAAAGTGACAGGTTTCATAAATTTGATGCAATGCGGTGTTTTCTAAGCAAATGGGTCCAAAAGGCCTACTGGGTCGGTCTTTTAGGGCACTTTCAGGGGCAATGTACATTTTTTTATTATTTACTTATTACATCATATTAACATTGACATGAGGTCCCTTTTTAAATTGCTGCAGTAAATTTATACTAGTAGTTCCCTCTGATACTAAATTACTATAGTAAATTCATGCTAGTAGCTCCCTCTGATATTTAATTACTATGGTAATGCAGTATATTCATAGTTTTAGTTCTTTTTTATGATAACTTCGTGTACAGTTTTTATGAAATGCTCTTATCGAACATAAGAATTTCTACAGTACAGGTACAATGTTATTAAAATAACACTGCCAACACGTACAGCATGTCTGCCAAGCGTGCTTTCTTCATAGTTACGAAAAAAAGATGAAGGTGGTGGGGTCAACACCTTACCCATACTCACCCAGTACCACTCCCCACTAACTTTAACGAAGGAGAACCTCCACACACCCCCCCATAACCCAACAACTCCCCATCCACATATCCATCACCATTTCTGCCTGACAAAACGTAGGATTCATGTCTATAAGTTGCTCCCTGTCCATTTCATGTGCGGACGTTCTATTTCTTTGTTAGGTTTTTTTTTTCTTCTTTTTTTTTACATACGTTTATTTTCAGGCTATTTTATTTCCATTTGTAATTCCTTTGTTATTCCTGGAGTCAATCCAATTGTAGAAATAGCCGAGATAAGCCGAGATAAGCCGAATTATTTTATTTTTTTTTTTATATTTTTTTTTTTGGCGGAGAAATTTCCAGCGAGCAAAATGTATTATATTTCTGCATGTCTCTGTGCCGACATACACTAGAAGCATAATTCTGTCGTGCAGAAATAATCGAGATTGTTCTGAATGTTCTATTTCATGACGTAAAAAAAGTACTTTCTTAGTGGACTGTATTTCTCGCATTCGTGAAGAAAGGAATACTCTAATAACAGAATGATGTACAAGTCGCATAGATCTATAAACAGAATGGTGTGCTCGACAATAGTTGGACTGTCTTTTGTCATCCAATGCAAAGTGATATTATTATAACAGAATAGTGCACCAGTCTCTCACTGAATAAAATAACGCAGTGTATACAACAACAAAAACTAGTTCCATCGATTCCCCCTTTCAGCTTCCAGCGCAGCATGCATGTATGTGTGTGTGTGTGTGTGTGATACGAGAGAGAGAGAGAGAGAGAGAGAGAGAGAGAGAGAGAGAGAGAGAGAGAGAGAGAAAGGCGAAACGAAGAAAGCAACAGTTTTAAAACGAAATGTCTTCTCTAGAAAGGAAACAAAACAATAATTTGCTTCAGAAAGACTGATCTTTCTTGTTTTAAGTACTTCCCTTTTCAGTTAGGCAATGGTTTTATATTGTCTTTGTAAATACATCGAACACTTTGTAGAGTCGGTTCAAAATAGATTTGTGCACATTTTCATTATTAATTTTGGCAACTGAGATTAGGGCGACACTTCAACGAACACTGTTTTATAAATTTGTCATAACTTCTACTTTTCTCCATATGCAAAATTCACATAAACTTGAAATTGAAATAGTACTGAATGTAAAAATACCACAATCACATTGAGACGTGTGTGAAGGCGTATGTAATGTTTCCCAAGTTTTAAAACATATAATGACTAGGAGTAATATGGTCACATTTATCACTTATGTTAACACGCTGAGAAAGTAAAATGTGCTTGTAATGACCTACATATTTTGCTAAACCGGCTATGCCTATTTTGTAATGACCTACATTTCTCGTTAAACCTTCTATGCCAATTGGTTGTAATGCCCTACCTTTCTCGCTAAACTGGCTTTGCCAAGGGGCTGTAATGAGCTACCTTTCTCATTAAACTGACTTTGCCAAGTGATTGTAATGACCTACCTTTCTCGATAAACTGGCTGTGTCATGTTGTTGGATTATGTAATATACAGGCACAAAAAGCAAGACATCCTTCAACATAATTTCCTGTTCGTTAATTCTTAGCACAGACCTTCAAATTTGTATCTAATTCAAGTGTGAAAGAAAAGAAAAATGTTTCATTTGCTCAGAATTTATGTTTCATGCAATATTTCACTCGCGTCCTTTTTGGTACTTTGCGCAAGTACCAATTCTACTACTGCAGATGTCTAAAGTTGCTATATGTGTATGAAATTCACCATTCTTTTACAGCAACGACCTCCATTTCATTTACTGTTTATTACCCTTTTCAAATGATGGTATTTTGAAGGATTTGCCGTCTTACATTTGTCACCTAAAGAAAATGATTGTTATTTATATAAGAAGCATTGATGAGTTAATAGGACACGTAACATATCCATCTTTCAAGCACTGAAATCATTTTAGAAGGAACTTTCTGCTGCTGAGTAAAGGCTTAGAAATTGATTTTGTTGATTCTAGAATGACTACCATGACGATTTTTGTTTTAAATTTGCTTGAGAAGATAATATAATCTAGTGAGTTTCATAAACTGACTTAACAAATTGCGTATCGACAACTTTTATTTAGCAAGGGCTAGATGCTACACTGGGGGAAGGAATCGCAAGTCGGTTTCGCTTGCAATATGTGGCTCCGTACGTAGGAGTGTTTTGATGATCAGAGGTTACAGCCAATCTGATTAAAATCAGATCTCCACTGTCCTACGTGAATCTGACAGCTACCGGTTAGGGGTTATGTTCTGGTGACCTTTGAATTAGCCAATGGACATGCAGCTTTCAGAAATCTTAAAGTGAATTAAATCGTTCGGCACACATTAATGATCTTCATCCATACTGCACAGTCTCACAAACGCGATGATAAAATACTTCATCTGATGGGCTGATAAAATTAGCGACTATGGAAATAACATAAGTCGCCAGAACATGACCCTTACGCGGTCGCTGTCAGATCTTTATGTACGACATGGGGATCTGATCCTAATCAGATTTGGGGTGTAGCATAAATGTATGTCGCCTATTTCCGCTTACTTAAAACTAGTTGGCTGCTGTGAATGTGTGCCACGATAATACCAACTGCAGTAAGGCAGCTGAAAAGCTAACCAAATCAACAGAGGAAACGAAATCAAAGTCAAAAGTTTAACAATGTATGCAGGAGTGCAACTTTAGGTAAAGAAAATGATGTACATGCTTTTTATAAGATACTTTTCTCACTATATTTGTTTCTGAAGCCTCTTAAAGACAAAATTACTCAACCTATTTTAAAAGCAGTTAAATGTCTGTAAGAGAAAACCTATGAAATTTAAAGCTCTTTAAGGTTCGGACCTTGTTAATAAATGGTTCCAAAATTAAAGAAAGCGGAGTCTACATTTTAGCACCCAGTATCCTACCAAGAGTAAAATAACGCTAAACGAGTACAAAGAAGAATAAAGAATGTCCTGTTCAGAATGATGAGACAGAGACGTAATATGTACACCGATGTCTTGGATAAGTTCAAACAAAACCATCATTTTACTCCACATCTAGGTATCAATCATTTAGTAAATATGTCAACAATAAGACTTCAGATGAAGTTGTTGAATGTATGCATGTAAAGAAATAATTAGGATAACTCATCTGAAAAATCCACTTTCACTTTCCTTATAAGATCATCAATATTATTTAAAGTAGAATATTTGAAGCAGGGTATTTCCATGTATACAACAAAGGATCTGAAGGATTGGAAACTAAAAGATTCATTTTACAATTCCCAAATACAAATGGATGTAAAAGGCAAAGATAGTTTGTGGTGGTTTATGGAAAAAATAAAGAAAAGGAAACTTCAGAACTTCGTTCACTAGGAAGTCTTTCCAAAATCATTTAAAAATAATTTCGATTTTGATCAAGTCACAAACAAAACCTTGACTCTACATTATGAACATGAATCGTTATATACCGTCCAAGGTTACCCGAAAGGTCTTTTTTTAAAAAAAATATATAAAACGTTGCAAGTGGAAAGTAAATATTAAGTTCATTAAACCAAATAGGTTCCTGCATTACGATTTTTAGACAATTTCTACTTCTAAGCAAGTTGTAGAACAAGCTAAAAGTGAACAAAAAACGCAAAGAGAATGAAACAAAAATTGACCACTCGTCTTCTGTAATCAGAAAAAGAAATCCTACAGAAAGGAGAAAGCGCGTATGTAAAGATAAGAAAATAAGGAAAACCTTTTCTCCAGTAACTTCTAAATCTAATTAAGCCAGTATGAAAAAGACAAGAAGTGTCCTTAAAGCAAAAGGCAAATAAATAGTATAATCAAAAGACAGAAAAATGGGAAAGAAATTCTAAGATAGCTAAAACGAGGGAAAATAATGACACAACGAAATGGCAATATATTTGATTTGTCATTCGAATTATGTCTAACTTTAACGAGGAAACCTGTTGATGTCAAACTTAAACTTGATATGAATTCACGCAAATTTTGCCTTTGCTCCGGAGACTACAATTTGGATTATAAAATGGATACAACATATATGTTGACCTCAATAATCTGAGTCAACCTAACATTAATCTATGACATTTGAGATTTTGAAAGGTGTAAATTGTAGATATCCTTTCCCACGTACAGAATTTGGAACACAGAGTTCAGCCTCTGGTAGCACATCGTTTCACTGGAGGAACTTACTTTAAGGTCAACAACCACTGAGTTGTTATTGATTTAGTTAAGTCAAAGACCTTTTCGGACGAATATCAATCAAACCCAGTCCATTTCACCACTGTTGGAATGAATTCTATTGGCTTTTATACTGATGGTTCAATTGTAAGAGATAACCCTTAAAATGAAATATTACTGTACTGTCTTACAGAAGACAATGGTCTATCCACTGTAATGGCCTACTGTGAACTATTCCATATTTCTAGGAAATCGACAAATAATGCAGGAAAGAACATTATGAGGGAGGATTTCATCACTGAATATTATCTTTTCGCATTTCAGTTATATCATATCCTTCTCAACGTGATAATATTTACAATGGTCAAAGCAGGCAATGTAAGAATTGAAACACAGATCAGCAGCTCTCCGATTGTTAGGTATAATGAACTGAACTATTTTTTCAGTTTATAAATTAAATTTATTCCTCAAAGGTCATTTTTTATATTCATATTCATAAATATATTTTTAAAGATAAAAATATATAAATATAAAACTGACAAGCTAACTTGTCACGCGTCAACTTTTTTGAATCTCTGCTTCAAAGCAGGAGAAGAAAATCTTTGACTTGGCATGGTTGAGTTTGATATCTTTTGTAAAGCATCTGCTGCTGTCAGTGATTGATACATACATATTATTGGCAAGGTTCATGGTAAAATGTAGTTATCATTTTGAATACATATCGCAGTTGTCAAACACGTAAAATCCTGAACATTTCTTTTCATAAGATTTCCAATGAAGAGTTTCAGTTTTTTTTTCTTAAGAGAGATGAAATATATTTTTTAAAAAAACGTGCGCTACACAACCTGTACAGACTTTAGAAATAAAAAGTTACTCCAAAAGTACCTTATATTAGTAAATTTGTGCTTTGGAAATTTTTTAAGAATATGATTCTGAATGGGTAATCACATATAGCTATTGCCAAATGCAAAATGAGACCACGCGATAAAACAAAAAGCATCACGTGTTCATTTAATCACAGTCCATTTCTGCAAATAAAGTCAAAATACCATCAGTCAGATTGGAGGTAACTGCTGAAATGAAAACGAATTTCATAAACATATAGTGAGTTTAAACTATCTATGAAATAGGGTAGAAATTACAGACCTGAAATCTAATGACAGTCAGAGTAAAGTGGTGATTGAGTGTGGAGACGGGCCAAGGTGTGACGGAGGGAGGGGCTCGAGTGGTATTTCGAGTGGAATGGTAGAGGATGAGTTTTCTTTTGGGCGGTGACACCTCCCTCTTCTCATTTTTGAATAACAACATTTCTTTTAAATTGTTGCACAGTTCTCAACAAAATGTTTTCTAGAATAAAGTAGTGCGATTATTCCATTTTCTTTTGCATTCATACTTCGTCGAATTGCCACAAGCGAAACTGGCATCACATGCCGAGGACAAGTACCAGTTGTCATCGTCATCAATTTTAATTTGATCGTAACGATATCTAATTTCATGCATTTATAAAATACCATCAGTCATTATCACTTTCAATGACGTAAGTAATAAGTAAGACAGCAAACGGTATAAACGACAATTTTTGTTCACCTTTAACGACGGGTCACGAATGTTTGTGTATCTCCCTATAATTTTACTGTGAAAAGACGCGCAAAGTGTCAGCCCGAAATTACAAATCAACACATGACTCTGAAATACACAGTTTTGCTAAGATAAATTGAATGATGGTTACCATATAATGATTATCTTTGATTTATCATTGAACGTATGTTGTTTGGTTAATCAATGGATGTATGCCGTTTGATTAATCGCTGGATGTATGTCGTAACTTGGGCTCAAAACAAATCTTAAACTAATTATATGAGAGTTCATTCTACCTGTTATAAAGTGTTTGGCATCACAGTCTGGCACACAGCATAGCAACTGCGTCAGCTGTCCAAATACTGCGCAGTCCACCTCCGTTGGTACATCACCAAACATATATTTCTTTTCACCTAGAAATACATTGGTCCGTACAAAAACGTGCAAGTAGAGATCAGTTAACAATGTGTACTATGAATCACCACACTAATAGGCTTGTCAGCTTAGGTCGCATCGCTATGTTTCTTTTCTCTTGTCACGTCTACCCAGTACTTACGCACAAAGCAAAACACATAACATGTTTAGTGAAAATTGGCAAAATACATTTTACTCGGGATGATATGTATATGAATTTTTGCACGGCTTTGTTTATTGTCATAAGACATTTTCATTTCAAAGTACGTGTTTTGAAAGATAGTTTGTGTAGGATTTCTCATTTGTATTTCATAAACAGGATTTTAAACAGGTGCGTTGTTTTATTTTATCTATTCTTACAAACTGATGTTGTTGTTATTGTTGTTGTAGGGATTAATGCCATTTTTCAGCACAGCATAGGCTATACATGGCGGCCAGTATAAACTGTGGAGGAAAAACCCGGGAAAGAACCACCGATCCACGAGAAGCTACTGGCAAGCTTTCACACGTATCCACATTAGCCGATCCCGAGACTTGAACCCACACAGACAAAGGTGAGATGGAAGTGGTCCGTAACGGTGACCGCTTTAGACCACACGGCCACTCGTGGCCCCCTTACAAACTGAGATAAGATTACAATGAATGATGATGATGTGTCTACATTTACGATTATGTCCTATCTTTACACAGCTTTTGTCCCTACCCCCCCTCTCTCTCTCTCTCTCTCTCTCTCTCTCTCTCTCTCTCTCACACATACACACAAACACACACACACACACACACACACACACACACACACACACACACACGTTTGTAGTCACAATGCAGTGTCGGTCTTGAAAGTCTTCCCACTTATATAATTGCCAATATCGTCGTATCCGTACGGTAAAGTGAAGTAGTTGGGAAGCCGCACTCGCTTCTGGTAACCGTAATGATGGCGCTCAATGTAGATGCAACTGTCCTTGTCAAAGTACAGGACGCGATCTCCTGACTGGTGTAAGGCTTCGTACAATTGTAAGCGAGCGCGGGCCGTCACGTAGGCTGCAATGATGATATTTCCAAATTCATCGGCCTGTACAAACTCTAGCTCCTCTTTATAATTCTCCATAATTAGATCATGGCGAGCCACGTCCACGTGTTTCATATATTTTTTTTTGTCGTGATTCATCTGGAATTAGCGGAAAGGTTCTGTCAAATACCCCGTCTTAGGTAAACACGGTCGTTGTGCCATTTTTCCCAATAAGCAATTCAGCATGACTTTGGCAAACTATCGTCTTCCCTCGTTTTTCTCAACGTGGTCTAAAGTTATACTCTCTTTGGATTTGAATTTCCCTTGGTCTTCGGGAGTTTGACCCCAGGAAGGATAGCCACTAGCTTCTTGCTTGAGTTTCAAAAAGCCATCGACGTAACCCGAGAAAATACCTTTCGGAGTGTCGTCGCCCTTTTGATTCTGTTCTGTCTTGGGAAAGTAGTAAATTCGTACACTTCTAACAGTTGCTATCCCAGTTCCAGAGCGAGAAACAACTCCACGCTGACCCACGTTCCTGTCACAACGCGTCCTTCCTGGGTGTGATTACAAGGTTGGTCTTGGTCACAAGTCTCGGAACAAGTACGGCACAAAGGAAACATTAGTTTTCCTTGGCAATAGTAAGGCAAGAAATGTGTGTGTGATTTAGATTTTTTAACGTAGCTTTAACAATTTTTCAGTCATATTGCTACGATGTCTGCAGTGTGACGGTTTATAGTGATGTCTATCACTGGGGCATCATGCCGCAGACATGTAGCATGATGTCCTAGCCAGTCACATTATTCTGACACCAGGCCGACCAGTCCTAACACTAACCTCTTAATGCTGAGCGCCAAGCGAGGCAGCTGTTAGTACCATTTTTTAAAGTCTTTGGTATGACTCGGCCGGGGTTCGAACACGCGACCTTCCACATCCGAGGCGGACGCTCTAACCACTAAGCGGGATGGTACAAGTCGGTTGGAGGCAAGACATTGCATTTGATGAGTCCTTCTTATCGTCGAATATTTTCATATAGATGTGTTCCGTTAGCAATTGTAGGTGTCCTGATGGAAGGTGACAATACTTTCACACGTAACGACACGGCGAACACACGTCTAGGTATTTGATTTCTCATCCTTTCTCCTCGTACCCGTGGTACAGTAAACATGTGGCATTCGTTGGTCCTCCAGACAAACTGTCCCGTGGGTTGAGAGGGTCAACGAGGTTGTAAATTTCCACAATGCGATTAATCTTGGGATCGGTTTTCAAGCGACGGTAGTAGTCGTGTTCTCACGACTCGATATCCTTCCTTTTCGAACTTCGTCGTCTTTGCGGAGCACATTCCTGGCGAAGACGACGGGATCGTGTCTGACACCAGTCAAACACATCTAGTCATCTTCGACGACATGTTAGGAGAAGACAGAGAATAAATGAAACATTGGTTTACGCGCAAAGGGTATCATCGTAATGCCAGTTTCATTTACATTAGCCAAAACGTTTTTTCAACAAAGTAAAGCCCATCGTACCAAGAGTCTCAGTGCTCATTACGTCGTTTTGTTTAAAATTCCCAGATAGAAATCTCAAGTAAAAGTGATAGCCAAACAGTTATGAACTCCTTGGCTAACTCATGCATACGATGATACCCCTCAAACACCTCACGCCTATTTACTCGTCGATTTCAAACCCACCACGCCCGATTATTGAGATTTGGTACCCATCTTTTCACAACTGGTGCCTGTCTTTTACACATCCCAGTCTGCTTGAAAAAAGTTACAAAAACCACTGACACTTCTGGTCTGTCTCACAAATCGTCAAGATGACTTCCTTTCTATCTCATCTTCCAGTCAAAATGAATCGTGCCCTGTACGGCATCAGTCGCGAAAAAAATCCACAAATACGAGCTCGCGTCTTAGAAGCCAGTCTCAGAGAAGTCTTACGATGGTTTACTGTGACAGCACGTCAATTACTTCAAGGCATCATTCACATTCCTCATCAAACCAAAAGTCTTTTTGAGAGACACAAAGTAGCCTTTGCGCAACTGGCATTTGCCAGAATCTACACTCAAACCAAAAAGCAAATCAGTTTGAAACCTGGAGGTAGCGGTTCTCTAGGAGGTATCATCATTAGCTCCATCTTAAAAATGGGATCCAAATGCCCCTGCAGCGAACCCCAAGAGAAAAGCATCTCCCAAGCAAAAACGTTCAAGAAGAAGAGCAGTGGTACCAATACCAGGCCCCATCCCCAGAAAAAGACAAATACAAGAAAAACCCCAAGAAAACAGCTTCTACCCGAAAGAGAGGCAGTGCTGCCAGGACGCAACCTTAATTTCCCAAACCACGACCCTCGGTGACCATGTCTCCAGCAGCAGCAGTATTAGCTTCTTCCACTTCGCCGTTGCTGGTGATGCCCGCCAAACCCGATTTGACACGCATCTATCCCAATTTGATGAAAAATTGGAAAACCGATTCTAAAGGAACTTCTCCAACGGTGACAACCTCATTTTCATCTTTAGCCGCAGCGGCAGCTGCTAGAAATGTACCCACCCCCAAGATCAAAGTCCATGAGAGATCGGGAGTGTTACAGAGTTTACTGGATTTATCCAAACAAGAACTGTCACGATTTATTCCGTTGCGAACACCTCAACGTCGAATGGTGCCCGTCATGAAAATGATACGACGTATTCCAGTTTAAAAATAGCCAGTGACAGACGAATCGCATCTGTGCTATTGTGCTCCTGAAAGAAAAAGATGTCACCGCAAAGAAGGGCACACCACCATCGTCACTCTCCAGCCAAAAAAGAAGAATGACATCAGAAAAGACGCTTAGCCAAACATCGAAACGTTCGTCGTCAACAAAAGAAAATGCCCACCCGTCAAAAGAAAAAAGATGTTGATGTAAAGGGGAGAATTTGTTCATGGCCCTTCGCTGAAAGGACCTATGCTCGAAACATTTGGTCTAGTATAAAAGAGGCGTGTGTCGAGCGATTGACTTCAGATTTTTTTGTTCCTGAACGAAAAAGATGTCACCCCAAAGAAGTCATCACTCTTCTGTCAAAAGAGGGAAAAAAATGGACTGCCTCCTTGTTTAGGCAAACATTGGGACGTGTTGTCGGTCCTGTGAAAATCCCCTCCACCTATGCGAAAACAAATCATTCAGACAGCCCCTAAAGAAATAATCGATACCGTATTCGAATGTTTTTGAATGTCTTGACAGAAACGATACCATTGTAAAAACACCAGAAAGAACACTTAGCCAAGCATCGAAGCATTCTTAGCCGAATATTCAACACGAAAAGACCATTCCGTCAAAAGAAAAAGATGTTGGTGCTACGCAATGGATTTTTACCTATGGTGATTGGACCCTAGATCAAAGGACTGACTGGAGCGATACTGGGAGGAATTCTTGGTGTTTTACCCACCGGTCCGAGATAAGAACGAAGAAGAAAAAGAAGATAAAAGGACAACTTTTTCCGAAATACCTCATACATGTATTGTTGAATCTAATGGAAGGATGAACGCTGACCTTTGTGCCCTACAAACGTTGCCCATCATTGGCAAAAACAACGCAAATCGCGTTTCCCTCCTTATCCTCATCTGAATGAAATGTCACAATTACAACACGAATTGCAATCGTTGATGGATAGCACCGATTTGACAGAAACGGAAAAATCGCAACGGTACGGTCAAGTTTTGCAACGTTTTCAACTCTTTCACCAGAAAGATTTAGACGAAACAGCTAAACCGACTCTGAAAGATTTCAAGGCCATGATGAAAAGTCAATCACCACCACCACCACTGTCATCACCAGTGACCAAGACAGACGCAGCCACATGGATGCCAAAGGAAGAAGACGCAAGAGACATTTTTCAAACACCGTCAGCTCCCATCTTTAGTAAGATTGCAGGGTCCGTGTTGATCCCCTCCCACACTCACCAACGAGAAGATCTCAAAGCTTGGGTTAAAAGGAAGATGTCGACTCCTACTTCGACAGAAGTGAATAAGAAAGAAGGGAAACCAGAAGCGAAAAACTAAAGCAAGACATAAGAGATCCCTTTGCCACCACCCTCGGCGAATACTCCCGTGGCACGTCGGACACGCCAAGCAGTTTCCAAACAACCCCACCAAAGCAAGAGTAGCATCAGTGAATAGTGAGTGGTATATTCAAGAGAGCCTTGATGGAGAATCTTTTAGCCAGCATTTACTACAATCCTGCCCATCCTGCAGGTTATGAAGTAGTTACAAAATTGTATCGTGCTGCCAAAACCCAACTGAAAAGTGTACGTTTCACTCAAGTGCAGCGATAGTTGCAATAAAAGTCCGTATACACGTTACACAAACCCATTCGACGAAAATTTTCCAGAAGTTGCACCAAAGTGGATGATATCGATCATGAATGGCAAGACGATTTTGCCGATGTCTCTAACTTAACTACCTACAATCGCGGCTACCAATATTTGTTTCGTGTCATCGACGTCTTTTTTAAATTTGCCAGGGCCGTACCTTGACTTCCAAAACCAAACGCACTTTCGACAAAGGCTATTTACCAAACTGAACCACCGAATTGTTGCGTGTCGCTGAATGAGTGCGTGGCAGTCATCCTCCCGTCTATAAATTGGAAGACATAAACGGCGAAGTGTTAAAAGGAACTTTTTACTTGCCCGAATTACAATAAGTGACCAAAACATAAGACAACGTGTACGACATCGAAAGCATTCTTGTGCGAAGGACGCGCAAAGTAGGCAAACGCCGAGTCAAAGAAGTAAAAGCGCGTTGGAAAGGATATCTACGAGTTTTGATTCTTGGATGGACGCTTCACAAGTCATCGACTATAACAAGAAGTGACAATCATGCCATTCAACACAGCATCAGCAACAGCAGCGACCGCTCCTTTTCCGAGCCCTTCTCTTCAATATCTACAAAAGCAACCCTTGTGGGTGTGTTACGGAGAACTTGTACGTAAACTCGAATCTTCTTTTCCTACCAAATCTTTGTGTTGTATTGTGTCACCGGAGTCGCCATCGCCAATTTGAATTTGCAACAAGGATAGAAATAATTGTGGGCCATTTTACCCAGCAGCTGCATCGGTTACCTTCTACCAATCCTTCCCTAAAATATTCTACTGGTAGTAACAACGAGTGCCTTGCTAAATGCGACAGTCACCCTCAAAACAGTAACAACAATCCTCTTTTCGATACTCCTTTAACCTCAAGTGACTCGTCAGAAAGCCGAACTCTCGAATTATGAATAACCAATTTTACTTAACTTCACCTAGTGACAGTTTCATGGATGTGTTTCCCAACAATGCCTTCTGCTGTTTCACGGCCAAATTACCTCAGGCCATCCAGCTGAATCATGCAGCCCATTGAGAAGTCGATTGGTCGAAATCATTCATCCCACATGAATCTTAAACGTCACCGAAAACAAAACACTTTCGACTTCGAAATCCTTAACTTACAAGGGCAACAATACTTGAACGAAAACGATGTTTCCTTAGTAAATAAAACCAGCAGACGATCCATTATTTGCCATCTATACCGTGACAATTCCCGCAGGTTATTATTTTAACGGTCAACATCTGGTTGAAACGATTGCTCCAGGTTTGGATAACCGTCAAGATCGAGTACCATAAAATTGCTCGTCGTCTGCTGATGAAATTTTCTGATGACAAAACGTTGTCCATCAGTTTTAATCCCAGTTGTTTGACATTTTGGGTGAATACCAAAAAATGGCCCCGACTTCCAGAACGAAGATTAACAACAACATCGAATTTTTTAAGTATTTTTGCTACCCTGTTGAACTGAACGAAGGACTGAATTTGATCTTTGTTTACTCCGATATGGTGGAGTTCAACGTGGTGCGACACACATCCGCACCGTTACTGAGAGTCACTCACGTTCACCGCGAATGTGTACAGCCTCACCATTCGCCTGTCAGTCAGTCGTATTTCGACACTGTCAACATTGGTATAAAGGAGATCTGGGACAAAATATTAATTCTCGAAAGGAAAAGCCACGGTGAAACAATATTTTCGAAAAAGATTCTCTAGCGACCTGTAAGTCATATATCCTGTATACAAAGGAATCGCTCGTCAACGAGGACATGGTTTAAGAGATATGCTAAAATCTGCGTTTCGTTCGGTGGCTTATGTCTTGAAACCTATGATGACACGAGGATTGCACGCTTTGAAAGATGCCGCTTTAAAGCAAGGAAAAGAATTCCTGCAAAATGTCATCATCGACAAACAAAATCCCAAAGAAGCCTAGAAAAATATGTTGCTTCAAACAGGAAAAGACATTTTGGCTCGCCGAGAAACTCCTTTAAAGGCACTGGACGCTGGTGAGCAAATCATTCCTTCTTCGTTCACGCTACAGCAAAGAGAAGGCCGAAAGAGACGCCGACGGCTCCCCGCCAGAGCTCACGGCCACACTATAAGAAAGACTAAGAAAAGAAGAATCGTCAGAAAATTAGACGTCTTTGATTATTAAAATGCGATTAGAGAAAAAATGATGCACCGAGAGTCTTTCGAATGTTGTAAGTCAGAGCTGGATCTGTTTGTAATGCCACCCACCATGATGACGATGCAGGAATCCCAACGGGTTGAATTTCATCCAGTCTCCTCTATGACGGACTCAGACCGCATCGAATTTGAAATCAAAGGCCTGAGAGCGAAAATTACATCGATCTGAATATCAGTTACTTGTACTTGAAAGTCAAAGTGTTAGAACCTAACGGTTACGATCTAGACAGCGATGAGGCAGTGGCTCCTGTCAACAATTTTCATGCATTCGTTGTTCAACGAAATGAATTTGTACTTGAATAACAAACTGGCCAGAAGCAGAATGGATACCTACCCTTACCGAGCGTACCTAGAAAATCTCATGACTCACTGAAAATAAGCCAAAAACACCAATCTGGATGCTTGCGCGGTATGGAAACCTGACACGGCGGGCGAATACAACAAGGTGGCGAATAAAGATGGTCCCAATTTGGGATTCAACAAAAGTGAAAAGAAAATCAAATTAAGCCATAATTTAGAATCAGTGGATCGTTCGCATTTGGACACGTGGTTGCAAGACAAGTATTTGCTGAGCGGAATGGACGTCCGCCTGAGGTTGAATCGAAGCTGAGCAGTCTCGCTTTTCATTTGATTGCTAATGCTGCCAATTACAAAACCAAAATTGAAGAAGCCAGGCTTTACATGCGTCACGTGGAATGTTACCTAAAGTGGGAAACGACATCAGTCACACTTAGAGCAGAACGACCGTAAAGTATCCGATACGCCGAGCGGAAGTGAAAACCTTCATCATTGCCAAGGATCTCTATTCCAAGACCACAGATCATTTGTTGCAAGGACTGTTATCCAAACGTTTAATCATTGGCAACGTCAGAAATGCAGCCTTCTACGGAGCCCATGATCAAATAATTTCCAGTTTAAGCACTACAACGTATCCAAGATCGAAGTCAGTCGACATGGCAATTCCTTGCGTACTCGACCCTTGGAACCTAACTTTGAAGATACCAAGAAGAATTAGTTGAGGTCATACTTGTCCCTGTACGTAGCCACTTGACAGCTAGTTACCAACAGCAGCCACGGTATAAGTGCGACAATTTTGCAGGAGGTTACTTGTGGGCTTTTTATTTCACTCCAGACCAAGGAAGAGACGAGGGACATTTCCATCCTCTAAAATCCGGCCAAATTTGTGTGGAACTTCAGTTTAAAGTAAAACTGCCCGAGACGGTAAACGTCATCATGTATGCAGAATTCGACAATACCATAGAAATGAACAGTTTGAGAGAAGTTATTCTAGACTATTAGAAGCTATGGAAGAATATTATCCCTCTTTAGACTGTGGAGCCTTTTTGGAGACGAGAGACGAGGATGTTTTTGAACCAACAGAAAAGACAAAGACAATGAGGACATCATGATGTCCAGGTGGCCGAACAAGAACAACATTTAGTCTCCTGTTTTGCTAAGCACCTGGCTGAGAAAATTACAGCGTTGACTCACAAACATTGTTATGGATGTCAAAACGATCATCCCAGTCAAATTCAACACGATAAATGCATGATGAAGAGTCAAGAAGAAAATTTGGAAGAGTATCTGGATGACGCTTAAGGTCTCATCTCGGAAGGAGCAGTGTTGCATCAGTGGTATAAAGAGTTGCGTGACTTTTCGTCCCCTCCATTGACTTCTCTGAAGATGAAAGATGAAGTGCGCTAACCTAAAGACATTCAAGCTTATGTCATCAACATCGACGACAGTCATCTACAGGAACCCATTGTGTGGAGGTCTACTTTCGCAACTATCACAGTATGGAGTAGTTTGATTCTTATGGATTACCGCCTTTGGAAGAAGACATCATCGACTTTATGCGAAGAAATGTGAAGACGACTGGATTCAATAATTTGAAATTACAAGGCACAGATTCCATGCTGCGTGCACAATATTGTGTGTATTTTCTTCATCAGTCTCGGATATCCCTTAGAACATTTCGTGACTTATCTGTATCGTGACTATTGTAGAAACGATGGTAAAGAAGAAAGATGGTTTTGTGAACATTATTGTTATCTTCTTATGACCCCAAGTACCATTCCTTGTTAATTTTCGTATGACGCTATAAATTGTTTGACCGTATCAATTAGCTTGACCCCATATTTAATATTTGCTTTTTTGCAAGGAAGTCTGGTACACCCCCAGTCGTCCCCATTAACTACAGATGTGCTTAAACATTTACCTTAGCTCTCTAAATGTGACCCGTAATGAACGAATTAAGTTCTATACCCTTTCCCCGTAAGTTTGAAACTTTTACACAAAGCATACTCTTTGTCCTCCATGTACAACAACAACAACATCAACAATAACAAGAATGACAGCATTAATAATAATGGGCCTTCATTGTTCTCATTTGATATATGACATAACCCGGACAGTTATGGCGTATTTTGTAAACCGTATCAATTAGAAGCGGAAACTTGTGGATTACCGTCCGTTTGTCTGACCCTAAAGTGTATCAACATTCTAGCATATCTGTATTTAGTTTGAACTGAAGTACGTTTAACAGAGAAATATTTTTCTCAAGAGGGTTCAGTTATTTTACTGGCAATAATATAAATATACAGATAGGAAAGATGTATGTGAATCAAACAAAGACATCATTAATAAATACACTATTGCACACGTGACCATTTGAATTTTCAGCCTCCCTCTTCTTTCCAAGTGAACAGCCTCCGATTGTACTTACCTTTTTATCAACGTAAATACACAGACCTACGAATCTTACAAGGAGAATAGCTGAGCGATGTGTGCAGGGACAAATGCACCGATGAGAACACAGAATAAAAAATACAATGTATAAAATATACTGAAAAAATGATGACATCATAAAGCAAACTTTTGACAATTTGTTTAAAATATGAAAACGTTACAGCATGCAAATGCCAGACTTCACTTTCAGAACAGTTCTTTGTTTTAAAATGATTGTTTGACAGATATAATGTCAACTATAATTGTCAAATAAAAATGACACAATGAAATTTATTTACTGCATTCAGCATAATGGTAAATGTCACAATGAAATTAGTTTACTGCATTCAGCATTGAGATGAAAGTTACAATCTGACACTCACGTGTGAGGAAAGTAACAGTTACAAACAACGATAATTAACGCAATGTGCTATCTACAGTTACTTACACAAACATGAATAGCTAACACAATGTGCCATTTATCGATGAGAAAAAAATAACGGTTAATTAAACACCTATAATGAGCACTTTGTGACATTACCGGTGTATGTTTTTGTTTCTATCTTAATAATGTATAAACCAATAAACCACCTCAAAACACTAGCATCTTTGTTTGACCATAACCCTAAGTTTAAATCCTGTGAGACTTAACTGTATGTATGTATGTTGGTGGGTTGGTGGGTAGGTAGGTAGGTAGGTTAAATATACCTACATGACCTTTTACTGGACTTTAGTTTTTCTTAGGTTCAATAAACTAAGACATATAGGTGTACAGAACATTTTCCTAATTAGGCAAGGGCATCAATCTAAATCAATAATTGTACATTTGACTCGTAGATCTTTAATCACTGCATGCAGATAAGTGTATATAAAATACCAAGAGATAAAAACAAAGTTTTCATATGACAGCAGTCACGTCCAACACTTGAATTACATGCTAGCTTTCTAAATACATTACGAGATATAAGTCAAGTAGCCACAGCCAGGCAGTCCTACAGGAATATATAAACACTTCACAAAGTGCTTACGGCATGTAAACAATATTTTCTCTGTGTCCAAATTACTTCCAAAGTAAAGAACACATTCTCTACATCTAAATTTCTTCAAAGGTATTGTAGTGTTTAGCGCAGTATTGTCGGTACTCAGATTCAGAATTCAAGTAGCTTTTTCTTATTTACTTCTATAAGTTGACATTTAAACCACTCTTGCATATAGGGTATATCCACCACCACCACCACCACCTTTCCACACGCACACTGTCAACTGACGAGTTCAGTTTGTTGCTGCCCATCATCGTGTTCTTATTTAGTGTTTAACGCCATCACAGATGCCGGAAAATCGTTTACTCCAGTGGCCTCGGCAAAAGTCAGGGCGAAGCTAACGCCAATCACTAGTCAAGACCACCCTAGTCAATCTGGCTCCTGTGGCGATAAAAGATACAAAACCTTTCAACATATGATAGAGACCAGGACATTTTCTAGCACAGTGACTAGAGAAAAACTAAACATACATGGTCAAAACAAAACGTGCAAAATTGAGAATGTAATTTATCTCATCACATGTAAGATCTGTAGCCTTCAGTATGTCGGAGAAACTGAAAAGCTACACAGAAGGATCAACCTTAATAGATCTGACTGGATGACAAAGAAGCTGTACAGAAGCCAGGTCGCAGAACACTTCTCCTCTCCTGACCACACTTTCAGTGATATAACACTTATTGCAATTGCTAACAAGCGCAACTGGAGTTCAAAACCAGGAAAGAAAAGGAATCTTACTGGATACGCCGCCTTAGAACATTGAAACCAGGCGGTTTAAACCAAGAAGACTAGAAAAAGACAGCCATGCACAAATAAAACTATCTTTTGCAGCCGACACATTTTACTTTTGAAAATTTCTCTAAATTTGCTTAATAGCCCACAATTACTACTATAACAATGAAATATCCGGGTTGTAATTTGCGCTTACATAAATGTACACAAAATACCAGATGTCGTTATGGCTCATCGTTTTCTAGGTTAATACAAATCATTTCCAGTATCCGCAACAAGTTGATATAAACTAGTTGAAACATAATACATTTGGAGGTTTACTTCCTGTAGAAACAGCCATGTAAAGTTTTGCAAACACTACGGTTTTTCTGTTTTATTTGTTTGTCTTGTCTATGTTTTGTATATGCCTTTGAAAAAGACTCATTAAGAGTCGAAAGCGCTCAGGCTAGTTAGATACTAGTTTTGCACTGTTCGTCGTCAGTTTATTGCATATATATATATATATATATATATATATATATATATATATATATATATATATATATATATATACGCTGTATCAATGATATACCACGAGATGTATAAATTTTTCCTTTAAAGGAAACGAAGCTTGCTGAGTTTCCTTTTAAACAAAAATTTATACAACGAGTGGTATATCATTGATACAGCGTACATACTGTACATATATTTCATTTATATCACATACAAATACATATATTTGCCCTTTGAAGGGAGTTCAGATTTACGACAGGCAGCTGCATATTGACCGAGTGAATGAACTCCTCACATCACCGAGTGTGTCCGCTACAAAATGTAGTTCTATGCCTTTTGTGGCTATTCACAATTACCTTGCATATTGATAAGTTGATTGTTTTCTTTTTTAGTTTCTATTTTTCTTCACATTGATCAAATGAATATAATACATACTTATGATATAAACATGAAGGATGGTTTTAATGATAAAAGTTGAGCACTACAAAAACACATAGTTAGCTACGCCATTCACATGAACGCTGCCATTCACGTACCGGCGCTTGGAAATTAATGTAGAATATAAACTAAGCGAAACGACGAGCCAAAAAGAGGTAATTAAAATATTTTATTATATTTACAGTTGATCAAAGTCATTATTCTGCTCTAGTAATACCAACAATAAACCCTCTCTCTCCCTCTCTCTCTCTCTTTCACTGGTCGGTTTGACTTTAAAACTCTCTCTCTCTCTCTCTCTCTCTCTCTCTCTCTCTCTCTCTCTCTCACACACACACACACACACACACACACACACGCACACATAGTTTGGTCGGTTTGACTTAACTTTTACCATCATTCATAAGTCCAGAGATATCGTGGGATGACACAAATGAAAATCCTCTACGTTCGTCATTTCATAGATATTAGCCCGTATCTTGCTACGATGGTCCAGAGAGAGAGAGAGAGAGAGAGAGAGGGGGGGGGGCCTTTGGACATTTTGATATTTAACTAATAATAATCGATTTTAAGAAAATTATAGTATCTTTAAGAAACAACGACAAAACATAACATTAAATACATCACAGTATGTGTACCACGTAACCGAGGAATTCATAATGGCGACCTGGTTTGCAACTTTGTATCATTGACAAACACTGTAGATAAATCCCAAGGAAAGTGCACACGTATCGTTACGACGAACCATATTCTTGTAGGTTATATATATACCACACACATTCAAAATAACATGCATTTAAAGTGTTGGTATAAAGCAATTTGACATACCAATACTATTGGCATATCAAATTGTGATCCTCCCATGGAGCAATAATACGCATATATAAACATTCTAGCGACCGTCTGCAGTTGATTCTAGATCAATGATGAATTTCCACATATTAATCATTAGTGACGTATGAAAATAACGATTAAAAGTATTAATAATCCTCGTTTTCTAAATGAATTTAATATGGTACACATTTTCATCACAATCCTTTCTGCTTTCTGTTCTCTCCCCCCACCCCCCACCCCACCCCACCCACCCACCGCCCACCCCCAGCATAACGGACAAACTGCGCAGAAATGTGGAATGAGAGAGAAAAGGAATTTGGGCTGGATTAAAACCTTGAAATAGAAATTACACCAAGTAACCTACAAGAATATGGTTCGTCGTAACGATACGTGTGCACTTTCCTTGGGATTTATCAACAGTGTTTATCAATGATACAATGTTGCAAACCAGTAAATTCCTCGGTTACGTGGTACACATACTGTGATATATTTAATGTTATGGTTTTTTTTTGTTTTTTCTTAAACATACCATAATTTCCTAAAAAATCGATTATTATTATTTAAATATGAA
The DNA here is from genome assembly GCA_016617855.1 of Megalonaias nervosa. Classification (NCBI taxonomy): domain Eukaryota; kingdom Metazoa; phylum Mollusca; class Bivalvia; order Unionida; family Unionidae; genus Megalonaias; species Megalonaias nervosa. The sequence continues at coordinate 4,366 of JAECUM010039796.1, read as the reverse complement.
AATGTCCAAAGGTCTCTCTCTCTCTCTCTCTCTCTCTCTCTCTCTTGACCATCGTAGCAGGATACGGGCTAAAATCTATGAAATGGCGAACGTAGAGGATTTTCCGACAATATCTCTGGACTTATGAATGATGGTAAAAGTTAAGTCAAACCGACCAAAGAATGTGAGAGAGAGAGAGAGAGAGAGAGAGAGAGAGAGAGAGAGAGAGAGAGAGAGAGAGAGAGAGAGAGAGTTTGTGGGTCGGTTGTACTGTTGCTAAAAGCAGAATAATGACTTAGATCAACTGTAAATATATTAAAATATTTTAATTACCTCTTGTTGGTTCGTCAGTTGGCTTAGTTTCTATTCCACATTAATCTCCATGCGCCGGTATTTGAGTGGTGTAGCTATCCATGTGTTGGTACTGCACTACTTTTATCATTACAACCATCTTTCATGTTTAAATCATAAGTGTGTATTATATTGATTTAATCAATGTGGAGAATAATAGAAACCAAGAAAAGAAAACAATCAACTTATCAATATGCAGAGGTGATTGTAAATAGCCACTACGGCAGAGGACTACATTTTGTAGTGGACACACTAGGGGATGTGAGGAGTTCATTCACTAGGTCAATACACGGGTGCCTGTAGTAAATCTGAACTCCGTTCAAAGGTCAAATATATGTATTTGTATGTGATATAAATAAAATATATGTACAGTATGTACGCTGTATCAATGATATACCACTCGTTGTATAAATTTTCATTAAAAGGAAACTCAGCAAGCTTCGTTTCCTTTTAATGAAAAATTTATACATCTCGTGGTATATCATTGATACAGCGTACATACTATACATATATTCTATATATATATATATATATATATATATATATATATATATATATATATATATATATATATATATATATATATTAAATTCCACAGAGACGGAGAGATCTACTGCGTTTTACAGCATCTTGTGGTGACAGGCTTTTTTTTCGCTTTGCTCCCATGACAAGAAGGGGAAAATCCTTCTTTCTGACAGCAGAAACACAAGAGCTTTCACACAATACTGACATGGTTCAATATTAACAGAAACTCCTAAAGAACTCAGTTACGTTCCGGACCTACCGTTGATGTCGCTATAATAATCCGCTGGTCTTGGACGACATATTCCTGTATTAGTTACAGACCGACCTTCCTTCAGGAAATCAGACATATGCAAATTCATACCCAACTAAGCAAACCGTCAAAATTTAATTTTGTTCGTTGGTGTCAAACGACGTTCATATTTCTAGCCTTCTAACGAATGTAATGATGGGACTTGCTTTTTTCAGAATCGTTCTAGGATCTTCTGTTGCAGTGCATTTTCTATCCTCGTCACAAATTTCTACGAGATAACAAAACTGTAACTGTATCATTTTGAAACAGGAAAAAAAAAAATGATGAAGTATTTAAGTCAATATTTCATTTTTCTTTGATCGTCTACCTTGCATCCCAGTGTAGAGATTGCTCTCTACAGTTTCATGCTTTGTACAAAGTTTGATTTTTAAAGAAAAAGAATTTCCCAGGTTTTCTTCACTGGTTAACCTGGTTATTCAAAATACACATGGTATACCTTAGATATTGTTAATGTAAGTTTTAATTCCATTTATTTTTGTGTATGATTGATAGGTGTAATTTGGGTTATAGAGTATACAGCTTGGTCTTACATTTAATTCCCATTATTTTGGTGTATGATTGATGAGTGTAATTTGGGTTGTAGAGTATACAGCTTGGCCTTACTTTAGTCGTGCATGTCTTATTAAGGCAGTCATTATCTTCATTGTACTTATTACAATTGCACACAACTTCATTTTACGATGGCGCTCTATAGTATTGTATTTGCATGGGTTAGATTTTTAGAAAGAGTTTCCCAGGTTTTCCTCACTGGTTATCCTGCCTGTTTAAAATAGATATTAGATTGGATATTAGATAATAGATTTTTGGTTATTGTTAAAAAACCCTTTAATTCACTTCATTTTGGTGTATGATTGATGGATGTACCTTGGGTTATTGAGTATACAGTTTGGCCTTACTTCAGATATGCACCCGTACAAAAATAACTAAAGTTCAATTTGGTCGTTTTCACCTCATGGACTTCATAGGTAAATTGTAAAAAGAGAGCAGATAACTTATTTTACATTTTATATTTTGCAATTCATTCATTGTACTTTCAAAAGATGGTATTGTGTAGTTTGGCAAAATTCTTTTTCCCTATTTCAAAAACTGCTAAAATAGTGCAATTCAGGCTAATTTTTCGAGGACGTGGGAACAGCCATTTTAGTTAGCTGTGTGATTAGATCATGTACAATTTCCACAAATGAAATGTAGCCACAGTACATGAAAGTGACAGAGGTGTGCCAACATTCTCTCCACTGTGTATGTTGCAAATGCAAACAACTTAACCTTACACCTGCCACTCTCCCAGAAGTACATATTATATCACCTTTTCCTCTTTCAGAGGTACTAAATAACCACAGAGCGGAACCAAAGTACAATCAAGTCATATCAGTTGCTATCATTTTTCTTTTCCTTCGTCATTTCATAAACTTGTATATTTTATGTCTTTGGAATCCTGTTTCTATATTGATACATCTCACTCAGTAACATCCCCTCAAGAGAAAACAAGCCTAACCTACCTAATGTGCCGACCTTCCCACCTACCTACAACTGCACACTTTCTTAGTATACATAATACTGCTTGGACTTGCCATACTCAAGCTAAAATCAGTACAGACCTTTACCCTTGTCAAATTGTATCTTTTAAGGTCTTTAAATGCTAAATAACAATGTATTACATGAACTAAAACACACATCACCATGTGCGTATTAATGACAAAAGTATGTCGGTACCCATGTCTGTACGCATGTCTGTACCCATGCCTGTACGCATGCCTGTATCCATGCGTGTACGCATGCCTGTACCCATGCCTGTATACATGCCTGTACGCATGTCTGTACCCATGCCTGTACGCATGCCTTTACCCATGCTTGTATGCATGCCTGTACCCATGCCTGTACGCATGTCCGTACCCATGCCTGTACGCATATTTGTATCCATGCCTGTACGTATGCATTTTACTGAGTTGGTTTCCCCTTTGTGAAAATATACAAAATTGTAATGAAATCTGTTTCATAAATCACATTTCCATTTATCAGAGATCAAATACTATTTTCTAGATGCATTTCATAGAAACATTTTGGCTGAAAACCGTTAAACAAAATAATTAATTTATGAAATTATTAAATTTAAAAAACCACTCCCTATCTAATTTCAGAAAGATGTCAAAAGAAAAAAAATCCTGGCTTATAAGCAGATGTACAGATTTACTCCCTCCCCCCACCCCCACCCCCATCCCCGCCATGAAAAATGCTTTCGAGGCTTCCGAGTCATAAAAGGATGACGTGTCATTTTCTGTCTGGTTGTCGGAGTATACAGACATTTGAGTACGCACCATTTGGTCAATTAACCTATCGAAAGAGCATATGTAACCACGCCTACTGGTTAGCTCATACCACAACATTTGTTTCAGTTGACAATAATGCCAATATGTACTACTGTGAACGCTAAGTTTATACTTAAATGTAATTTTTAAAAAATGGTTGAAAAATGATGAAGTTATTCCCATTTGAATTTACATATTTTATATTTGTATATGTTATAATAATAAAATTTAATTCCTTCACTAGTAATGGTGTTGGTCAGCATTCTATGTGTAACGGCATGTCTGTGACTGACTAACATTGGGCCATGGGTTAATTGCGCGAGTCATTGTTTAGGTTGGTTCTCTTACTAATGCATCCAATTTTAAAATTTCATCTTTAAGAATGCAACAACAAAACCTACCTTCCTAGGCTACATTCAGTACAGAACGTCTTGTCAGTAAGCAGTCTACTCAGTCTAAAGTTAGTTAGTTGCAGCGTTTTCAGTACAACAATGCCACCCAAACATTGTTGTATTGTAAATTGATGGCTTTCGATATTCCCTCCTGTGGAGTGGCCTCTTGGGATCTTAGGATGTGAGGGAGGCCACGAGCCGGGAGGAAAGGACGAGGCCATATGATGAACAATGAACTGGAAATGTCTACGGATATACATTTAAGAAAATGGATTGTACGAACGACATGGAATTGATGGCTTTCGATACTCCTTCCTGTGAAGTGGCCTCTTGGGATCTTAGGATGTGAGGGAGGCCACGAGCCGGGAAGAAAGGACGAGGCCATACGATGAACAAAGAACAGGAAATGTCTATGGATATACATTTAAGAAAATGGATTGTATATACGGAAATGAACTGTGGAAACAACTATGGATAATACAGAACCGAATATGGTAATGAAC